>JARHVA010002108.1:2082500-2112500 GCA_037957365.1 Torreya grandis
GAATTTCCTAGAACCTTAGTTTACTTAGATCAATATTCAATAGTTTCACAGTCTTAGTTTATAGAATTACTTAAATTTTACATAGTTTTGTCTAATATATACTTAGTTTGGGGGAAATCATGTGTAACATGTTGTTCTAAGTTTCCACTCAGGGTTTACTTAGAATCATAAGTTTTTAACTTAGTCTCATAATATATATGCACTAGATATTAATTGGGGGAATGTGCATGACACATTTCTTCCTCATTACACCATTTTTTCACTAGTTTTGTAGATGAAATGATAATTCATGTCATTATCCACATTGTATACACTAGGCCCAGATTATATTCAGTATTTATACCAATGTTTTTCTAGTATTATACCAAAATTGTACCTCATTCCAGCTATAGTGTATTATTTTTTATTTGCATCAATATTTAAACCAATTTTTGCACTAGACATATTTATCAAGATTCATATAGGGATTCCAAGTTACTCCAATACTATGCGATGATGATGATGGAGTCAAGCACACTTGATTTAGTGATCACACCCACTTGTAAATGAGGATTAGGGTATGCATAGTCCAATCCAAGCTATTTAATGATTAATGCAAATGAATAACATGCCATAACCACTAGTTTTTGTAATAGCTTTTGCACTAGAAAAGGTACAATAGTTCACATACATGATCAAGTGTATTCATTCCTTATCACTCTCTATATTTTTTTCATTGAATTCTTGATATTAATCTTAAGTAAATATTGATATTACATATGTTTCACTACATTTTATGTGGATCATAGTTCAACGCTATGGCATACATCCAAAACTCCTTCACATAGGCAACTTCAAGTACACACTCTTTTTATTTTTACTCTAGTACTTTCAATTTATTATATTATTAGAGTAAAAGGGGATAAATTTAGACACATAAAATTAACATTTAAGTTGAAATCATGCACATTTGACTATTATTTTAAACACTTATCTCTATACCTAGATTACGGCCTTTTTAAATCACTTTCAACCATCTTGCACACTTTTCTAAGTTGAAAAATGACCCAAAAATGTAATCATACCTTTATTATCAACTTTAGACATATTTTATGCCCTACCTAATACTCAACATAATAAAATAACCCATTAGACAAGAGTACCCTAGGGAATAGGAGTGTACCACTCTAGTGTCCTTCGCCTTATCCCATCTTCCCAAAAATAACAACTAATTTACCATATTTAGAGTTATAGGAAGGTTAAACCATTTCCCTAATAATCCCCATTCAAATTATTTTCAATGATATGACTATATAATAACTTTTCAAAGCATTTAGCATAAAGGACACTTCCACAATGAAAAACACTAGTCACACTTGCACATTGAGAACATAATACCTATTACTCCTAATTATAATTATATACATCCCTAATAGCCCAAAAATAAAATTTGAGTACATTTAATATGTAATAATTCATGGTTAAAACATATAATGACACCATTCTTTCACCAACATATAGTAAATTGTACCAGTTATTCACACACCACCATAGCATGGGAGAACTACATAAAGTTTGATCCCTCTTCAGAGTATTGGTATGTAGGCAATGCTAAACACATGGGATGTTGAGGTCTCACCCAAATTTAGTCACTAGCCCATTTTTACCATTGATTTGCATTTGTTTACACATGTCAAGAAACAAGGGTTTTTAAAAGAAAATCTTGACAAGTGATAGTAAGCTCTTACATTAGATAAAAACTCAAAAAATGAAGGTATAAAGAACTAGAAACCTTGATTTTCTCATTGTGTTTTATTATTTTTGGGCATTTTTATAGAAAACACAATAACTAATAAACTAATTGAAAGGAATGCCAATATTTAAATTTACACTTAAGTAAAGTTAATAATATAAATTTTCCTATTTTAGCATGTGAAATAAATACAAAAAGTACAAAGTATCTAAGGGATAAAAGAGAGAATATCTTGTTTGATGTTATATTCTAGAATATGACAATGAGCGATAATTATCACAAGACTATAATAAGACCTAGGTTCTATTTATTTTGAGTTATTACTACATTTAACTAGTAGATAATTTCATCCAAGTTGGAAATGTACATCAACAATATAATCCTAATGTTAATGCTAGTGTCCAGACCAAAATATAACTCCATGTTCAAATCTGTCAATTAGGTTTTACTAGAGTTTTTGGTGCATTTCACTTGATGTATTTAAATTTACATAGATTATCATTATACTTTATTGATAAAAAACTTGGGTTCACTCCTCTTTTACCTAAAATGATACCCTAGGAAAAATGGGTTATTGGGCACATAATGTTGATCTAACCCAAAAGACCCATATATTAATGAGCACTACTTACATAGATAATACTTTAAGTAAGGCCTCATACTGATATAGTTATCCCCTATATTTTAGATTGTATGTGAATCATGTAATGTGAAAATAAATTACAATAGTGACCTAGCTTGTAAATTGGAAAATTAGGCTCTTAGGCTTCTCATTCAGTATTTCAATCCTACAGTCCCTTTGACTAATAGAAAATATGAATAAATAGGGAAGCTTTTTCTCAATTGAATACTCTTTGGTTGGAATGCTAGGTGAGGTATGAATGAGGAGTGATTATGAAAATATACCACTTTTATCAATAAATATCTCACATTAAATGACTTAGGTTAACCATTAGGATATGTTTCATTTATAAATTAGATGACTTTAGGTCATTGGACACTTGCATTAGAGTAGGACACCTGCATACACATAGGTATTTATCCATGACGCTAGTGTCAAGGGAATGTGAAAGTAGGTATAACATCATAATTTTTAGGGCCATAATATAAGTATATTATAATCATTATAATCACGATATAAGGTTTGGGTCATCAACATAAGATTGATCAGATAAAGAAATAGGCCAAGGGGTACACGATAGAGAAGATGAAAGACTTTTGAAAGTGAGAAATGTTCATAACTAAGAGGAATATCCAAGGTATTAGTTTTAAAAGTGTAAAATACTAAGGTACTATATAATCCATAAATATCATATAAATTTACCCTCTTTAATCTAGTAATAAAATTATTGGTTTAAATTAGAATATATAGGCACCTAGGTGTGTATAACACACCTTACATTTGATTGAGTCCAAATTGAGTGCTCTAATATTAAATGAACTAAAACCAAGATAATTTTACAATACATAATAAATGCATATAATCTGAAATTGAAGGCATTTAATTTGAAATAATAAAGTTTAGGAGTAAACTTATGTATCAATGCAATTGTCTTGCCTATTAACAAGTTGATTTGAGAGATGTATCTTTGTGAGGCTCTAAAACTAAGATTAGGACGCACACACACACACACGCGCGCACACACACACACACACATATATATGTCTTAATCTTAGTTTATATATATATATATATATATATATATATATATATATATATATATATATATATATATATATATATATTGGAATTCACATGCCCCCAATGTTGGAGAAAAGGTGAGTTAAAACATGGAAATTGATATTAGCTCAATCATGTAACCCAATCATACTTATAACCAGGTGAACATGAGTGAAAACATTCAACTCATACTATCAAACTGGTGAGGTTGGATGATCTAATCAAGTCTAACCTAAAAAATTGGAAAGATTTAATTATTTAATCACCTCAACCATACAAAAAGTGAACCAAATACTATAGTAGATAGGCTCAATATAGTCCATAAAATTCCAACTTGATGGGTGATGATAGTCTATGAAAGTGTTTTGAAATCTGGAACTGATTTGTATTTTCAATATTAGGCACACATTTCATAACATATATACCTTAGATATGTCACTTAATAAAAATATGTATAAAAATGGTTAATATGTATATAATTATACCAAAAATGTGTATATGAATCATATAATTTTATGCTTTGGCCAATTTAGAAACTATGTAATTGTAGAGAACATTCTTTTAAAGTGTACCCCCACTATATATGGATAAATATGAAAACTAAAATAAGTTCCAATATGGAGGAAATGTTTCTAAAGCATTCCCCCACTAAATTTGGGTGTTTTAAATACTGAATAAGTATGGAGAACATGTTTCCAAATCATGCCCCTACTGAGCCTGCAAACTATGCCAAATATTGAATAAGTGTGGGGAATATGCTTCCAAATCATGCCCCATTGAATTTGAAAATTATACCAAATGTGAATAACATGCCTCTATGAGTGACCCTACTAATATGCCCCCCTTAAGGTGAGGGAAGACTATAAATTGGTAGTTAACTCACCTCAAAAGTATAAGATAATTATGTAATCTATGAATGGAACCATGTAGCCTATATGAGAACATATGTAGGCAAATAGAGCATTAAAGTGCATAGAATCATGTGATCACATAAAGGATTAAGATGTATGATAAATATAATGATAGCATATAGATAGTAATAAGATAATTTCAAAAATTAAACAAGCATACATACAAGAGAACTTAAAAATATTTTTACATACAATGGTCCTAGGAGACTGTAATCAAGGGACATGTTAAAATGATGTATAATCAAAGGGACATGACTTTGTGAAATTTTCTAAAAAGGAAATAATGACATATTCGAATGTACATACAACAAAAAATGACATGGGCCAATGTTAAATAAAGCAAGCAAATACAGTAGGGCTGTAAATAAAGGAGAATTTTCAAATGATTGAATAAGTAAGATAATAACAAGGCAAGACACTCAAGGAAGTGCATAAAGGAAAACATGAAAAACCAAGATAAACATATCATAGTATCCCATGGATCAAATGTGTTAGAAAAATATGTGAAGTGAATAACACAATCAATACGCTATAGAAAATCTAATCATGGATAAAGGCATATGTAAATACATATAAACTCAAATATGATAATGAAATATGATCATCCAACCATAAAACCTGTGTATATCAAGACCAAAGATGAAAATGTCCCCAGTGTTCACATGACATGAGTAGAGGGAAGGTCCCAAATTAGAAAAAGGTATAGATCATGTATATGTGTATGCCTTTATCACACTTAAGTAGAAGAATTAAACACATGTGTATGTAGAAGTAACTGGTATGCTATTCATTAACATAGAACTAACACATAGATGCCAAAGAAACAATAGAGCATGTTTACGTTGAAAATATTTTTGTATTTTTAATTATTTTTATTTAATTTTTTTGGTATTTTTGGAATAAGAAAAGAGGAAAGATCATCCTATGATCTCATCTAAAGGATTGTCATATGTATCTACCCACTTAGAACTTGGTGCAAGGAATTAGTGGTACTACCAAGGATAATGTATACATGTAATATTTATCACTATAGTATTTATGATAGATATGTGTATGTATAATAGGAATTTGAGGTCATGAATTAGTAAGATAAGGAATAAGGGTTTATGAAACCCATTTCTTTGTGATCTATAGTTTCTTTGGAATAAAAATAGTATAAATGTGTTTAGGTGTTTTGGATGTCTAAATATGGTGTGTAGTATAAAATATTTCAATTTAATGAAACTTACAATTTAGTGGTAATGAAGTAATCACTGTATGCAATTAAATATAGATAGAAATAATAAATATTGACTATAATCATCATGTGGTAATGAATTATTAGTTTTGATCATGCCATTAATTTTGAAGTATATATAGAAATATTATGGGAATCTATATGTATATATTTAGGTACCCATAGTTTTTGTGTAAGTACATGCCCTTCATGTGTCCCTCTATTTAGGACTTGATCAACTAGTGGTACCTTGGTAGGATCAATGTGGGAGTGATCAGTCATGATAGAGAGTACACTAGGATAAGGAATTATACTAGTGGTCATCTTCTACAAATTTTCATGGACCATGTGTTCCTCAAAAGGAGCAACATGGTATGGCTCGATCCTATTAGATGAACCTCTAGGATAAATATGTGAAATAGGTATATATATATATATATATATATATATATATATATCTTTGATATATAATAATTCCCCAATCAACTAACTATGTAAGCTTTTACGAAAGAGCAAAACATTCATTATCTCAGTGTTTGTTAATACCATGGTATGTGAAAAAGTGTTATCCTTTTGCCTTTACAAAATTGGTGTGCTTGATAATGTGAATTAGGATGAAGTTTTATCATTAAGTTATCCAATATTATGCACAATATATCATGGGGTATATCATAGTACCAATTAAACTAAAGAGGTTATCATTTGGTTGAGGTATATGGTCTAACTATAGGAGATAATATGTAAGCACATTCTTTTCCTTTGTTTAACACCTTTATCATTTTTTAATTGACATATAATATTTATTCTATATAAGGTGTTTTAATTTGTTCATGATCTATTAAAACTTGTTTATTTGCCTTGTAAACATGATTCTCATCATGCATAGTTTTTGGTGAAGAGATAATCAACTTGGTTTGAGTAATCATTAGAGCATATGCATATTGTGTACATCCTAATATAATGTCTTGAATGAAGAAAAGGGATTATGAAATTCTCTTTCTTTGACTGGATAAATAATACCTCTATTAAATATAAATTTTAGTTCTAAATTTGAGGGTGTACAATTTAAAGAATACAAAGCATCCTTAAATAAAATATCATATTCTTGTATAAACTCTTTTTTCTATTTATGTTAATGGTTGTAAATGTTCCAATGGTAACTTAAGTAAGATATAATGATTAAAATTTAATATAAATACATATTCAAGTTTTGTTTTAAAGTTGATAAATAACCATTCAAAAGACTATAAAAAAAATCAAGATCCCCTTGGGTTAAGATGTGATGAAAAACTTTTAAAAGAAAGCTTCTATTTTGGGCCAAATGTTCAAATGAGTGTATATATTGTTACAAATGCATATCAAGATCCCATTAAGCATCAAAGGAGGAGAAATACATCCTTAATAATAGGTTTCTCTATTAATATATTCTCATATAAAATGGACTCATGAAAAGAAATTTTTAGCTTAAGAGTGTTGACTTGTTTTTTCAAATTTCCCATGGTAGTCATAATAGATAACATATCACATGAAGAGGTTGAATCTTTTTTTAGTGGCTATAAATTACCATGCACGTGAAACATAGTAATGATCGAATATTTTCTAATTTCAAGGGGAGGATCATCACATAGCTTTACAAAAAAAATTAAAGGGGTAACCCTGGTTAAAAAGGTAAGTATATCATGTTGGATAATATGAAGGTTGATAGAATTATCATTACAAGGTGATATGTTATTTAAAATATCATGACATTCAAAAGGAGTAGAATAATAAACTTTAATTTTAAACATTTTCTCTTTTGTATCAAAAAGTGCATAGGAAGGAAGAAAATAAACATTTTATATTTTAGTTACAATATCATGAGATAAAAGAATGCAACTTACACTTTTAGTTTTATTTTGTAAATGAGGGAGAGAAGAGGAAATGTTAGTTTTGATTTTATTTGACTTACATGACTTGATATTTGAAAAAGATACATGAAATACATTTGGGACTTTACTTGTGTCCTTTGACAATGAATGTTTCTATTAATTTCCTTATGATTTTCATATGCAGTCTCATTTTTTTATTCAATCAAGATTACGGGAGACATATGACATGCCTTTTTCTGACCACAAATTTGAGGGGAAGAACAAATTTTAATTTTTTCATTTGATTCATCCAAAGAAGGAATATAATTTTCAACATGAGTATTAATTAGAGAAGAAGGCACACACTTGGTTTTATTAACATTTACATTGTGAGAGATAGAGTAAGAACATTTTTTTTTTAAATTTGCATCATTAAAAAGGTAATAAGCACACTCAATTTCTAAATTAAATAAATAATGTATGCATGCAACATTTTGATTTTTGTTATTATGAATGCTACCACTTTGCCTATCTATTGTATCATACCTTTTCAAAGCCATAACTAATTGCATCTTTTTTAAATATTAAAACTCTTCATCATCAAAAATAAAAGGAATAGGAGAAATTTCATAGCCAAGGGGGATATATTCACACTCAACCACAAGAATAATTGTCATGATCACTCTCTTGATTATTTATATTTATATTTTCATTTACATAATTGGTTATTTGATATCATAGTTTTAAGCAAAAGGGGTTTTATGTTATTTTAGATATTGTATAATATATTCATATTCAATATATTGATCATCAGGCACATTAAAGAAATGATCAAAGATTTGATGATTCCTTACATGTCTTCTATTAGTGACTCCATAAGCATTTTAAATTTTAAGGAAATTATGAAGCACACAACCACTAGGGAAAAAAAATAATGTAACTAAGCATTCTTAAACTATGCCCATATAAGCAGGAGAGAAAAAATTAGATCTAAAAATGAAATATGAAACTATGAAATGAAATTGATTTGAAGGAGAAAGCCCTACATGAAAACTAGGGTTTTGGATCAATAACATAGAACATGTTCATAAAAAGCACACAAATTGATAAATTGTTTAAAAGTTATGATAATATTTAGATTTACACTAAAGTATAATCAATAATATAGATTTTCCTTATTTAACAAGAGCAATAAATACAAGTAAAAATTAGCTAAGGGACAAAAGAGAGCATATATTATTTGATGTTCTATTTTATAATATGAAAATGATCAAGATTCATCACATGACTATAATATATATCTGGGTTATATTCATTCTAATTTTTGACTATGTTTAATCACTAAACACATGCATCTATGTTGGACACATGAATCGATGATAGTATCTTGGTGTTGACACTAGTGTCTAAACCACAAGTTAAGTTTTTATGGGTTTTTTATTGCCTTTCATCCAATGTGTTTAGATGTTGTGCATAGGATGTCATAGGCTATCAAAACCATAGGGTTTTGATATCCTATGACATCCTATACACAACATCTAAATACATTCGATGAAGGCAACCAAAAAACCATAAAAACTTAATGATGGCCTATGACATCCTATGCACAACATCTAAATATGGCATATAAAAATGGGTTAATGGGTACATGATGTCAATATGACCCCAAATACCCCTCTATCAATGATCACTACCTACATATCTAATACTTTGAAGAGTGATTCAGACTGATGTAGTTATCCCCTATGTGTTGGCTTATGTGTGAATCATGTAAAATGTAAAAAGTAAGTACAATAATGACCTAGCTTGTAACATGTAAAATCAGGCTCTTAGGTTGGTCCTTTAGTAATTTATATTTGTATATGCATAATCCCTATGATTTTTATGGAAGTAAGAATAAAGAGGGAAGCTCTTTCCAAATTGAGTGCTCTTTGAATGCTCTTTTGTTTGAATTCTAGGTGAGGTATGAATGAAGAGTGATTATGAATATATACCAATCCTATCAAGAAATATCTTACATTAAATAACTTAGGCTGAACATTAAGATACATTTCATTTAAAAATTAGATGAATTTAAGGTACTATATACTTGTATTAGAGTAGGACACTTATGTCGATATAGGTGTCTATCCAAGATGATAGTGTCCAACAAACATGAAAGTAGGTATAGAATTAACACATTTAGGGATATAATGTAATTATATTTTAAACATTATGGGAAAGATAGAAGGTCTAGGTCATCAACATAAGACTAGTCAAACTAAGAGATAGGCCAAGGGGCACAAGATAGAGTATATGTGAGACTTCCAAAAGTGGGAAAGGTTTAGAACTACAAGGAATATCCAAGGTCTATGTGTTCCATGTGTAAAAGAATAAGGTGATATATAATCCATAAATATCATCTACACACTAAAAGTGGAAAAGAGTGACCTAAGTTGGGTAAAAGTTCCACTTCTCTGGTGTCCTCTTCTAAGCATTGTTGTATAGGCCCATATCTAGTTCTAGAATCCTAATCCCAATCACCAGACTTCTTTGAAAAATAATTTCCAAACCTTTATTCTGCCTAAAGGCATAGTTTATAGATAATTATTTATTTTTTCCTTATGCTTTTAATATTTTTAGCAGGTTTCTAAAATATAATAATTCTAAATCAGTGAATGTTATCATTGGTATATTATTCTTCTAATTTTTCAAAATAGTTTTTTCATTTAAGGTTTTCAAATAAATACCAAATTTGATAAAACATATAAATTCTAGGAGGTCAAATTATTCTCCTTTTTAAATTTGTATATCCTTGGTAATTATTTTACCTAATTCTATTTTTTACATAAAATAGGTACAAATAAGCTAAAATTGAATAAATCTAAGCAAATATAAATGAAATATATAATGTAGATCTATCTAATAGGATAATTAATAGAAACAAACCTAACTATTAAAAATAAAGTTAAATTAAATCAATGAATGACAAATAAGTTAAAAAAATGATCACACCCTGATTGTTCTTCATATCTGAGCCAATAATATGAATGTGTTGGAAATATTTGACCTATTCATAAATTTATAGACTTGTGTTCTAAGTTTAGATAAAACTATACCATATGGGCCTATCATATTCAAGTTTTACCCCTGTGTAGTTGGGTGCATCTATATGCTTCTAGGTGCACCTTTGTGTGGCTTTTTAGTATGAGAGTTTTTATGCTTATGTTTTATGCTTTTGTGATTGAGATTATACCTTTACTTCATAAATTTTTAGTGTAAA
The DNA here is from genome assembly GCA_037957365.1 of Torreya grandis. Taxonomy (NCBI): domain Eukaryota; kingdom Viridiplantae; phylum Streptophyta; class Pinopsida; order Cupressales; family Taxaceae; genus Torreya; species Torreya grandis. The sequence continues at coordinate 2,093,150 of JARHVA010002108.1, forward strand.
ATATGTTATTTTGTTGATTCTTTGACTTTACATAGCTTTCACACTACAAAACAAAACAAAAAATATAGTTCGGAAACAACCCAAGTAGTGTTGTAAACTACATATCCCACACACTTGAAATGCCTCCATGTAATTTTTATGGTGTATGAATGTAATAGATTAACTAAGGGTGTAAACCTCCTCTTCCCTATAAGTGATCAATGCAACTACTAAAGTCTAATTACCCTTATTTGACACAAGGGAATTCATATAAAGACAAGGATGGATAAATGTCATATGTGTGTAGGATTTGATTTAATGAAGCAAAAATTGAATGGATTAGGATGTATATAATATTTACCCTTAGTGAAGTGGGTTGTTTAATGTTATCCTAATTTTCTCTAGTTTTTTTATTATCTGCCTTGTCTCTACTTTGTCAAATGTCTTGTAACAACCTTGTATTTGTAGGATGATTTAAGATGACTAAATTATGGTAGGTAAATTTTAAAAATACAAATAAGAAGGTTTAAGTCTCATTAATAATGATGATAAAGTGATGAACCCATAAATTTAAAAGATAAAAACATGTATAGGTACAAGTATATCTAATATGGACTTATATAACAACAAATTTGCATAGGAGAAAAGTTCAAATCTATTTTTAAGGTAGGCTTGAATAATAGATAAGATGTAGTCTAGATGTATAGATGGATATATTTTGGATAAAAAATGAGATTATTTTAAGCTTTTTGGAATAAATATGGACTTATGTGGGGTTAGGTCCATCCTATAAAAGGGTTAAAATGTATAACTTTACCTAGTAATTTGATTGAGAATAAAAAAAAGAGTAAGGGTTTTATTCTAAATTTGGGTGCCTACATAATGATACTATTTTGACATGGTGTAGACACTATAAAACCACACACAATGGATCTAGATGTCAAAATGCCTCAAGAGCCCCTAGGGACAACCCAACCTCTCTTAACCATAAAAGCAAGTTGAAAAACCCACTAACCCACTAAACTATGAGTTAAGTTAGATAACTGGATAAACTAACTCACTAACTTTCCCTTTTGACCCAAATTTACTCAAACCTCAACCATCAATGGTCACCTTGACCACTGACAATTATCCAACCACCAATAGTCACCATGACTACTAATGATTAAATCAGACCAACAATGGTCACGTCTTCCCCATTTGAACAAATAAAACTTAGTGTGCAAGTTAACATGTCAAAAATTAATATGGATAGCTAGATAATGAATCATGAAGCATCAAAAACATCAACTAAATTTCCTATGGAACCTTGTACCTTCACCTCTCTTTGGCTATCAGAAAATCAAGCTATCATTAATATGGATAGCTAGATAATGAATCACGAAGCATCAAAAACATCAACCAAATTTCCTATGAAACCTTCTACCTCCACCTCTCTTTGCCTATCAAGAAATCAAGCTATCAACTATTAGTCATCATGAGCTTTTAGCATCAAGAACTTATTTGTAGGATTCCCTCTGGTAAGTTAGCAACTATGACAAAGTCCAAAACCTCTATCGGTTCTTTAAGAAAAGTAACATTACTCTACCCAAATCTCTCTTGAATCAGCTACCAACTATCAAACAACTAGTTAATTATATTTTTGGTTTTCAAGTTCTGATTATTTAGTTTCTAGCCTAGACCCTTATATATCATATCTTTTAACCTCCCATCCCTAATCAAACCTCTAACTATCGGCTACCTGATCACTGACCTCATCAACCCAAGATTTTTGCAACACTTCTTAGAATCCAAAACAACAACTGATGGTCATTGTGGTAGGAAATAATAGCAAGATATTCCCATGTGCTTACCCTCAACCAAATTCCACTTTCTATCTTTCTGCATATTCACAGAGTCCCTACATAATTTATTTACCCAACCTAACCTATTTAGCATTAGTATTGACTTGCTTATTGCTATAATTAGTTTATTTCCTTTATCAAGTATTTATTTCTTCTTGCATTTCCTTTTAGTCTTTTATATCATTTGATGCAAATACTTTTTCTTTATTTCCTTCAACTTAACTATTTTAAGAGAGTGGATTGACAACCTCCTAATAAGCTCACACTAGGCAATCCATCTTGGTATCCACCTAATAATACCTTTATTTTAGTATTTTATTATCTATAGGTCATCTTCCCAAGATAAATAAGATCTCTTCACAATCATCTAGATCACACATGCACAAACAAATAGGTTATTCTACCATGCCTATATCTAGTTTCTTATTTCTTCTTTTTCAAGAAAATAAACTAAAATTAAGGGAAACATTCTGGCACACCTAGTGGGACCTAGTAGCATCTAGGTGCCCTTTTATTCCTTATTCTATGTTCATATAAAAAAATCAAAGTTTATTTTGGGTGTACAACAAACCTTTCATACGTTGATTGCTTACATGTTTAGGTCATGTATTTAAAATTAAAGGCTAAGTAAATCAATCATAGTTTTACCTTTGTTTTCACACATCAAAACCAAATCACTTATATCATATAACCATCATAAAAATTGACATAAGGTCTAACTAGGGTTTTATCCCCTAGAGGTTCACCTTCACCCTTTGGATATCTTATTTTAAATTCATTATCAAGAAGAGAAACCAAAACTTAGCTCTCTGGTTGAGTCTAAACTCTAAAAATAATATATACTAGCTAAGCACATAACACCCTTATCACTATAGTGTGTGAAAGGAGGGGGTAGTCCACAATACCAAGCCATGTATTTATTTCCAACATAGATCCTTTTAGAGCCTTAAACACCTAAAACCAACGATAGACTTCTTTTCTAGTACTTGTATAAACCAAGTTCTTCTTCACACTTTCTAACTAAGGCATAAGCTAAAAGTGAGATAAAATGGTACCCTAATATTTTAAAACACACTTTAGTGTATGTTTTGACTACCTTTAGATATTTTTATTTTGTTTGCTTTGTGTTTGAGTTGTGATATTTATTTTATTCCTTTCTATTAATCACATGGTTTTTATTAGACAACAGTTGAGGAACCAAAATAACCAAGAGACACCTTCCTCTTCTTCTTCCTCCATGGAGTATACCTCAGATGTTAAGGGTTCTCCCCATCCTTCTTCGAACCCTACCATGCCTCAGATGGTTGTCCAAGGTGATGTGGATTTTTCCAATTTTCTTGAAAATAATCCTATAGCCCTCTAACATTATCTTAATACCCTATCTTACCACACCCTTGCTTTGGTTCCAGCTATGGATCCACCTTATGGGATGCCTCCCCATCTTATGGGAAACACCATTTTTTATACTACCTCTACCCAACCTTTGATCACTCAAACATCTTCCTCTACCAATAACCCATCCACTACCTCCATCCAAAATCAATCAAATAACCCAACCAATAACCAAACACCCCCTATACCAACCAACAACCCCTCCAACATAGGGGCAACCTCACGTTTTGTTACCAATACTCCAATAACCATGGGGATACCTTCTACCCATATTTCCACTATTCCCCTTATCACTACCAACCCACTTCACTCTACCCCACTTCAAAATGTGGTGCTTTCTATACCTTCTACCTTTCCACCTATTAGTACCAAAGTTACCATTCACCCCTAACCAATTAACCTATTCATACCTCCAACCCAATCCATATCAATTCCCCAATATATCAATCCAATCATACCTTTAAACCAACCCACATTAACTCCTCAAAAATACCTATGACACCCTACCCATGCTATGTTCTTAATCTATAAGGATACATAGCTCCATCTTCCACCCAACCTCTTATGCCTATTAACCCATATGTGGCACCTTATAACCAACCTCTTCTACCTATTAACCCTTATGTGACATCATCCCAACCCTAAATGACCACATACCAATATGTGTCATCTTCTAAAACTTCTACCAATTATCCATATATTTCATCCACCCAACCCCAACAAAACTTACCATACAATTATGAAACTCCCCAAACCCAAATAGATTTGGTTAAAATGTTGATGGATAAAATGACCAACCTAGAGTCATCTATCTCTGGGGCTCACAATCTCTTATCTTATGAAAAAATCTATAATGAACCTATTCACCCATCTACCCCTATCCAAACTTACCATACTGAATGAGAACTACCCAAATTTTCTAAATTCCAAATTAAGGAAGACCCCCAATAACACCTAAGTGTATTTCAACATTCTTACTACTTGATTGCCTATGATGATGCTCTTCTCCTTCACACCTTTCTTATGCCTTTATCTAAACTAGAATTAAACTGGTATGGTGATATCACTAAGTACTCCACATTTTATTTTTCCCAACTCACCCAAACCTTTTTAGACCACTTATCGATCAATATATCTAAGAAGGTCTCCATCACCGACCTCTACTCTATCAATAAATTTGATGATGAATCAATTGCCAATTTTGTATCCCAATGGAGAGGTCTTATCAACCAAATCTCTTTATATATTACCCAACCTAAGTTGATTGAAATTATCTCTCAAGTTTGTGCCAAACACATCACCTCTACTCTATAGGTTCAAACCTTAATAACCTTTGATGAGAATTTCACCATGGCACACAAACTAGAAATCAAATCCATCAATGAGGGGAATTTGAAACTAAGAAATAAAAAATCTATATTTAAATCCAATGACCCTTCCCTATCCAAAACCACTAACCAATATAACCACCCTAACAACAAACCAAAGGCAAAATTAAACATGGTTGTCCTTAAAACTACTCCACCTCTAGTTGTCAACCAACCCAACCAAACCAACTCCTCCAATCAACAAACCCAAAATAAAAAATGGGATACCCCAAAATAATACACTCCATTAAGGGAGTCATATGGTTTTGTTTTGGATAAGTTTCTCAATGCGAACATTATATAGTTCCCCCATCAAACCTCCCTAATAATTTGATGCTTCTTACCTTTTGCTCGATTGGTGATATGAGAGTGATCTATGTGCTTTCCATCATGTCATTGGATATGACATTAATAGGTGTAACACCTTCAAAACCATTATCCAAGACTTGATTGATAAGGGATAACTTGTATTGGATAATCCCAATATACCCCTAAATCAATCACTTAACATCTTTTGATAACCTTTTCCCAATCATGCCCCTTCTACCCACCATGATGACAATAAATCAGAATCATCTCATGCTCATGAGGTCCATACGGTGAATGTAATTATCACTAAACTTATATTTGAGGAAACCACTACCTCTTCTTCCATTTTACTTATTAAATTTGTGGATTTACCCCCCATTCATTTGGATACCCAAACAAAGGAAACAAAAATATCCTTTCCTTCACTTGATGAAGTAAGGGACTTACCTTGTTTCCCCATCTTGGAATCACCCACTCAAAATGTGCTGATTTATATACCTTCTACCCTTCCACCTATTAGTATTAGAGTTACCACTCACCCTTAACCAATTAACCCATTCATACGTCCAACCTAATCCATATCAATTCCCCAATATATCAATCCAATCATACCTTCAAACCAACCCACATTAACTCCTCAAAAATTACCTATGACACCCTACCCATGTTATGTTCTTAATCCACAAGGATACATAGCTCCATCTTCCACCCAACCTCTTTATGCCTATTAACCCATATATGGTACTTTCTACCCAACCTCTTGTTCCTATTAACCCTTATGTGGTATCATCCCAACCCTCAATGACCACATACAAATATGTGGCATCTTCTCAAACTTCTACCAATTATCCACATATTGCATCCATCCTACCCTAGAAAAACTTACCATATAATTATGAAACTCCCCAAACCCAAATATATTTGGTCAAAATGTTGATGGACAAAATGACCAACCTAGAGTCATATATCTATGGGGTTCATAACCTCTTATCTTATGACCAAATCTATAATGAACCTATTCACCCATCCACCCCTATCCAAACTTACCATACTAAATGGGAACTACCCAAATTTTCTAAATTCCAAAGTAAGGAAGTCCCCCAATAACACCTAAGAGTATTTCGACATTCTTGTTACTTGATTCCCTATGATGATGCTCTTCTCCTTCATACCTTTCTTATGTCTTTATCTAGACCAAAATTAGATTGGTATGGTGATATCACTAAACACTCAACATTTTCTTTTTCCCAACTCACCTAAACCTTTTTAGACCACTTCTCAATCAATATATCTAAGAAGGTCTCCATCACTTACCTCTACTTTATTAATAAATTTGATGATGAATCAATTGCCAATTTTGTATCCCAATGGAGAGGTCTTATCAACCAACTATCTTTCTATTTTCCCTAGCCTAAGTTGATTAAAATTTTCTCTCAATCTTGTGACAAACACATCACCCCTACTCTATAGGTTCAAACCTTAATAACCTTTGATGAGGCTTTCACCATGGCACACAAACTAGAAATCAAAGCCATCAATGAGGATAAGTTGAAACTAAGAAAAAAAAACTCTAGATTCAAGTCCAATGACCCTTACCCATCCAAAACCACCAACTAATCTAACCACAGTAATACCAAACCAAAGGTAGACACAAACATGGTTGTCCTTAAAACTACTCCACCTCTAGTTGTCAACCAACCCAACCCAACCAACTCCTCTAACTCCTCTAATCAACAAACCCAGAATCAAAATTAGGCTACACCAAAATAATACACTCCACTAGGGGAGTCATATGCTTCAATTTTGGATAAGTTTCTTAAAGGCAACATCATACAGTTCCCTCATCAATCATACATAATAATTTTATGCTTCTTACCCTATGCTCAATTGGTGATATGAGAGTGATCTATGTGCTTTTCATCATGTCATTAGATATGATGTTAGTAGGTGTAACACCTTTAAAACCATTGTCCAAAACTTAATTGATAAGGGAAAACTTGTATTGGATAATCCCAATACACCCCTAAATCAATCACTAGACATCTTTTGATAACCTTTTCACAATCATGCCCCTTCTACCCACCATGATGACAACAAACCAGAATCATCTCATACTCGTGAGGTCCATACAGTAAATGTAATTATCACTAAACTTATATTTGAGGAAACCACTACCTCAACTACCTCTTCCTCCACTCTACTTATTAAATTGGTGGATTTATCTCCCATTCTTTTGGATACCCAAACAAAGGAAACAATAATATCTTTTCCTTCACTTGATGAGGTAAGGGACTTACCTTATTTCCCCATCTTGGAATCACTCACTCTCTCTTTAGAAACCATTCCAAAATGAGAGATGACATTATCTAATCCTTCCATAGAGGAAACATCCTCCTAAATCTTGGAACCTTTCATCAAGGATAAGGGTGAAGAAACCATTCCCTTACCTTAACTTATGGGCCTAATCTTTTAATCTGATGCCCAAAGAACTAAAGCAATTTACAAACCCTTCTCTAGACTAGTCTAAAGCCTATAATCCTCTTCTCAACCCAATATGGATCGAGCCACCTTTTGGCACCATCTTGGGCTCTTGTATCAAAACAAGCATGAACCTTAAACCTAAACTTCATCTACCCCATCTTCAATCACACCTACCATTAAACTTATCATCACCTCAACCCCATCATCAAACACCTCTCCCTCTAAAACTATGGAATAACCCTCTAAACCATCTCCATCCAAAATTATCAAATCCTAAGACACCTCTCTAATCAAACCTATCAAGAAACTAGGGATGCTTCATAATTATAGCCTTATCCATCCATCTTTGAAGTTGGACTTAACCCCATCTAATACACTAAATAAAACCTTAACCAAACTAACTAAGAAGGTGGATCCACCAAAAATCTCACTTAGAACTAGAACTGTACAATCCTCTTCCCTCTTAGCTTCTATCTTGGGACCCCATCCTTCTTCCATCTTAGGAGCTCATCCTTCTATCCAAAAATCAAACCCTCCCAAAACTAACCAAACTAAACTTCCTCTTTTTATCCTACCTTTTACTACCCCTTCCAAATCATCAAACTCCCCATTATTGTTAACCAAACTATCTACCTCTACCTACCCACCTATCTTCAAACCTTTATCATCTCAATCACCCACCTCTAAATCTTTCACCTTTAAACCTTACACCTTAAAACCATCTAATGCCAAACAATCCCAATCATCCCACCTACCAAAACCATTCTACCACCCACAAATTCCATGGTAAATCCTAGTTCTAAGAAGGCTCCCACCTTGAAAACCAAAAGCCCATCACCCTTAATGCCTTTGCTCAAATATTATACAACCATTTTACAAAGGTTGTTACAAACCTATTACTTAAACCTACCACTTGTCAAACCCTTTGAACCTTTGAGTCCTAAACCATATTGGTTTAACGATAGTGTAATCTACTCATACCATAGGATACCTAGACATGACATATATAACTACAAATCTATCCAGCATTTGTCCATAACTTATGGGATGAGGATGATCTATTATCATATGAACCTCTCTTAAGCCAATTATCAACCCAACCACCAAATAAACCTATCCAACACTAACCCACTCTCATACTCTCATCCAAGAGTGAGGAGGAACCAAAGGAACCTTCTAACCTAATGCTTCCCCTCACCACACTATCCATATGATCACCTAATCTCAAGCCCATCAAGAGGATAAGGGAAAGGCCAAAGTGTCCATTATATGGATATATCCTTCCACCCCTTAACCTTCCAACTAGACTCAATCACCTTCACCTTCACACCTTCACCAAAACTCAACATATTCATTTTGGGTAACTCTCCCTCCAACATTTTTGAATCTATCCATTGAGTAGTTCTGAAATAGCTTCACCAGACACCAATGGAAATGAGCCTATATAAACTAATCAACACCTCACCCAATCACCACTAAGGACTGATAGAGGCCCTATAATATATAGAGGTCCAACCTAAAGACCCTCAACCTCTTGCATCCTTTGTTAGAGCTCTTCAACTTTCTACCTTTGTCACATTTAAGGATTCATAAATACCCTTCATTCATTAGGATGATCTAGATCCTCCCCTCTTCATCACTACATACATCAATAAAACTTGCATCAAAAGGGTGATGATTGATGGGGAAGCTAATATTAATATTATCTCCTCTCATGCTTATGACCAACTCTAGCTAACAAAATATATCATGTCAAAAATGATAATATTCCTCCATTCCTTTAATGATACTATGTCCAAAACCTTGGGGATACTCATCTTCCACATCCACTTTGGACCTTGCATGCTTCTAAATCTCTTATACATTGTATAAGGTGAGTTATAATATGAATTCTTACTTGGATACCCTTATATCTACTCTATGAGTTGTGTCCCATCCACCTTGCATCAATGTGTCAAGCTCAAACATGAGGGTTAGGTCATCATTATACAAGCTAAACTTATTCGTTTCACATATTACAACATGATATATCAACCCAATGACATTCTTATTCCTCATTCATCTACCTCACCACCAACCAAAAACAAATCCACCCCTACCATTGATGAAGATTTAACTAGATCACATATCCCTTCTTCTTAGATCCCCACAAAGGACCTAGTAGAACCTATGTTCCAATGTCTCTCATTGGGAGAGTATCATATTTTGGCCTTAGATGCCTTCCCTACTCCTTAAGAGTATTATAATCTTGACCATAATCTTGGTTATGATCTTAATATCGGAACCATCATTCCTTTTAAGATTCTTAACCACTAAACCAATTTCATCTATGGGGGGACTTGATAATTTGATTCTCACTTCCTCTACCACCTCTTTTACCTAACCATTTACTTTCAATTTATCTTATTTAAACAAATTCGAATTTTCCAAACTATACCTTCATAGGTGTGCTTAGAAGGTATTTAGCCTCAGCCATTATGAACATAAACCCCATGATTTACCTTTGATCGAAACCTAGAAACCTCATGAGCTGTTTGGCCTTAGCTTTATCCCACTATAAAAACCCACTAATTCACCCAAACCTATCACCACCATTAATGAGGACATTCCATCCTCAACAACCACATCTCTTTTAAGGTCTAAGGATTTAAAAACCATCCTTTCTAACTTTTTTTAGTCAATACTATTAGTTTGGGTCCCTTAACATATAACAAGGGTGGCCAAACTAAAACCTTTCCTTTGATTCATCTTAAAATGGTAAAAACTAATTATCCTACCATTTTCACCATCCAATATCAAGAATATGATTCCATTATCACCTATATCGGTGTAGGGGATTCTTCTATCCACAAATCCCTTCTTATTGAAAACTAAACCTTGTTGTATGAATCCACTATCGATGTCAACTTGGGTACTCAAGATAACCCTCACATTGTAAATATTGGTCAATATTTAGATTCTTTGGAGTAATACGATTACACTTCCTTCATAACCTAAAGCATAGCATTTTCTTGGACCTATTAGGATATGCCAAAAATCGACCCTTAAATAGCTCTCCCCAATGTCATCATCCATCTTAACACTAAGCCTATTAGGCAAAAGCTTCAAAAGATGCACCCTCATATTGCTCTTTTAGTCAAAAAAAACCTTTGTGCCTCTTATCTATTGAATTCATCCAACCCATTGACTATCCCCAATGGGTTTTTAATATCATTCCCATAAACAAACACAAAGGGGGAATTTTCCTCTATGTTTACTATTGTGACCTCAACTTTATTTGTCCAAAAGATGACTTCCCTTTGCCTAACATCAACTAAATTATTGATCTTACAACTAGCAATGAGATGTTATCTCTCATGGAAAATTTCTCAAGATATAACCATTTCTTTATTTCCCCCAAAGATCACCATAGGACTTCCTTCATCACCCCATGGGAACCTTCTGCTATAGGGTCATGCCATTTGCTCTGAAGAATGTTGGAGTAACCTACCACCGTACGATGAACTACATCTTCCATAATCTCATCCAAAAAATTATAGAGGACTATGTAGATGATCTCCTTGGAAAATATAAATATCATAAGGATCATCTAGAAGTTCTCAAAATTATCTAAGTACCTAATCCATTCTCATGTTTGACTCAACCCCAAGAAATGTGTTTTTGGGGTCCTATCTAGAAATCTTACTAGCTTTATTATCTCTATTCAAATAATAAAATTCAATCCTACCAAAATCAAGGCAATCCTTGGCATGCCTCCTTCCATCAACCTCAAGCAACTTTGTAGCCTATAGGGGAAACTCTAATCCATTCATCACTTCATCTCTTAGTTTTTAGATAGATGCCAACCCTTTCACCATATTCTCAAGAAAGATACATATTTTAAGTGGAATAAGGAATATCAAAAAGCCTTTTATTCACTCAAAGAATATTTTCTTACTCCACCCATTCTTATCCCTCCTAAAGAGGACCAACCCTTCTACCTTTATATCTCTACCACTGACCATTCTTCATAAGTTGAACACTTATAGAGTATGAGACTCAGTAAATCCATACTAAGAAAGTTTGCCTCACCTTAGTCTTTGTGAATTCCAAACTTCATCATTACATCCTCAATCATAAAACCTTTATCATCACTAACACTGACCCACTCAATTACTTGCACTCTAAACCATACCAAAACTAGTGTTTGGCCAAGTGGCTCATGCTCCTAGCTGACTTTGACCTTGAGTTCCTCTAGTAGAAGTTGATTAAATGGAAAATCATTACCAGTTAATTGGACAAAGATCCTTTTCTAGAGAACCAACCACTTCCTATTGCATTTTCTGATGAGTCCATCATGACTCTTTCTCAAGAGGATGTCACCTACCAAATTAGCATGTTATTTGACAGATCAAAGTGCCAATATGATGGGGTTTATAGAGTTATTCTCATTCCCCTCAATGGTTAACCTCTTCCTCTTTCTTTAAAACTTGATTTTGAGTGTACTAATAATATGGTAGAGTATGAATCCCTAGTAATAGGTCTCCAAATTTCTCTAGCCTTGGGAGTTAAGATGATTAGTATCTTTAGTGATTTTGAACTTATGGTCAACCAAATCAAGGGATCATACCAATGTAATAATGATGTCTTGTAATAATAAAAACACCTTGTAGATGTACTCTTAACATCATTCGATCATTACCTTATCCAATCTATTCTGTGATCTACCAACAAGTTCATGGATATAATGGCTTACCTTACTTCTTAGATCTCATATATGCCTTCCAATTCTAAGATATTTGTCACCATTCATCATTTTATCACACCCTCTTATATCTAATCTGACCTCGCTACTATTTTTAGTGTAGAGGAATCTCCATCAGACATTTGATATGAGCAAACCTTTGAATACCTTAACCTTGGCATCATTCCTCCCAACATCTTTAGGAATGCCCAAAGAGAATTTGTTTAGATTACCTCTTGTTATAACATACTAGAGGGAATACTTTATAAATATGGTTTAGATGGCATCCTTATTTATTTACTACACAATTATAAAGTTTCCCATGCTATCAAGGAAATACATGATGGTATCTGTGGGGGACATTTTAGTGGTATAGCTATCACTAAATGTATCCTTTACCTCATATAATATTAGATCAAACTCAACTAAGAATACCATCATTATGTGAAGAAGTGTGTTAAATGTCAATATCATGCCAATTTACATCATGCACCAACCCATGATACTCAAGTATCTAAGGACTTTTGTCCCTTCTCACAATGGGGACTAGATCTCATTAGAGAAATTAATCCTCAATCTTCATAGAAACACCATTCCATAATCATTTCCACCAAGTATTTCACTAAGGGGGTGGAGATTATTACTCTCATCTTGACCAAAGTTGACAACATAGTTGACTTCATCAATCATCATATCATTTATCTTTTCAATGTTCCACATAATATCATCACTGATAATGGCAAATATTTCAAAAACAAAAAATTCCAAGGTCTTTGTGACACATTCAACATCAAGTTAATATTTTACTTGCCTTATCTTCCACAATTAAATGGATAGGTGGAATCCTCTAAGAAAACCCTAAATAAGATGTTAACCAAAATGTTCAATGCTTTTGGTTGGGATTGGCATTTACACATCCCTTTCGCTTTGTGGTCCTATCACACTAGCATTTAAGCCTCTGCAGGTGTTATCCCTTTCTCTATAGTCTTAAAAGTAGAGGTTATCTTACCTCTTAAACTCCATATTCCCTCTCTTCACATATCCTTACAAGACATCATTTTTAAAATCAACTATCATCATGAGCATCTAGCATGACTTGAGCTACTTAACAAGCACTGCTTATTTATGCTTAACCATCGTCATGCCTATTAAGAGTGAGTTAATCATGCCTATAAAAAAAACCTAAAAGAATGAGAATTCAACATTAGAGACCTCATCCTAAAGGAAAATCAACATGTGACCAATATGGATAAAATCAAGCGAGGAAAGTTTTCTTTTAATTGGATTACACCCTACATCATAACCCACAAGTATAGATCAAGAGCTTATCATTTGTCCTCTCTTGAAGGCAAATTAGAACTTTATCCTCTCAATGACTCACACTTAAATCCTTTTTTTTGTTAAATAAGGATCAAACTTGCTTTTCATCTAACTTAAGCTCATTCCTTGATTTAAAATATTTTCACCTTCATCACACCTTCATCCCATCCCTTTAAAGATAATTGATTACAACATATAACCATGTGATGAACCATCATAGTCATATCCTAATCCTAAATATGGCTAGCACAACTCTACTCATGGCATGGTTATCATGGATATTTTTCATCCTTGATCAAATGGAATCCCATGGTCATTGTCTCTCAAAACCATCCCTTTCACCTATCATTAACCTTCTTGTGCTCTAGGTTTTACCCTTATAAAGGTAAAACTCCAATCTTATATATACTTTTCCATGTCTAACCTAATATCAAAATAATTTGGGATACCTAAATATCAATTGGGTTAAATATCTCTAGCATACAGACTACTCCCTTGAAGGATAACTACCTAAAACTAAATTATTTAAAAGGATTAATTGCTCTCTTGAAGCACAACTATCAAAGTGAACAAATCCAAACTTATACCACTCCCTTGAAGGATGGATAATTTAAATTTGTCAAAAGAAATCATTCAAAGCTTCTTGCATTGATCAAATTCACAAACGTATCAAAACCAAACAATAAAAAATCCCATATCAAAATCAATAACAAGCTACAATCAACTTTCATAGATAACATCATTAGACTTTCCACATCAATCAGTCTACTCCTTGCATTAGATATGGACTTGTCTATTATGGTTCTTACATCACCTATAGAAGGGGCAAACCAACCCATAAGAGGTTACACTACCCTTAAAACCACCTATCACCTATCTCCCCTTTGTACCATCTACAAATCAAGAGATTCATGAGCTTACTTGACACGATGTGATCAAGACACCTTTTTACAAACCAATGAATGTTAATGAAAATCATTCAAAGGGATTATGTTACTTAGGCTAGTCTAACTATGGTTTTGTTTTATCTTTATAAAAAAAATCATCATGCCTTTTCCTCATCCTCTCATAATTGGTTCACGTATTCACTTAGACGTATATCTCATGTTTTTCATTTCTTTCCCACATCTAGTTTTGTTATCTAAATTAATTTATGGGCTATCATAATCAACAAAATAAACCACATCACATATCCATGATCATAACCATAATAAAAAAATCATAACTATATATAAAATAAAGAACCATAGCTCATCATAAACATCATCCATAATCATCACATGCCTAAGCTAGTGAGTTTACTTCTCATAATAATAATAATAATAATAATAATAATAATAATAATAATAATAATAATAATAATAATAATAATAATAATAATAATAATAATAATAATAATAATAATAATAATAATAATAACAACAATAATAATAATAATAAATATGAACATTTAAACCATGAATCATGAAACATAAAATCATATATATATATATATATATCATCACATCATATACATCATGTCTCATTAAAATAAAATAGTACAAGTAATAATGTACATCTCTCTCTCTCTAAACAAAAGGCATCTTATTACATTGGCTCATAGGCTAGTATCAAAATCATATACACCTATACATATCATATCATAACCTATGCCCCTAGGACACTGATACCACCTGGTGCCTACCCCATGATGTGCTTGCCTATCTACCCATAAAAGCATCCCACTGACTTGGAATTTCTATACCTATACCACCTACCAAACTAGCTCTATAATCACCACATTAGGGCTCATTAAGACAATATGTTAGGACTATGGCCACATAATAATTCAAATCCTCAACTATGGCCAAGTAATGTACCATGGGGATGCTACCTAGTGTTCTTACAAGTGTTGCATTACCTCCTCCAACCTATCTCAAGGAGTCCCTCTCCTAGGTGACCAAGGCTAGTATAACTATAGCTTGGTCCCTCTCACCTATCATAACTACCACTTGACCCTACGTTATTGCTAGCTGACCCTATAAAGTAGATGTGGCTTATGCCATGGCTAATGTTGCTTGGGCCTGATCTCTCTTTATGACCACTACCTATATAATGGGACCACCTCCCTATACATATACCTATAGACCCTTACTAGGTAGGTCCACATCTATAGGTTACCTACCCCCATCATCCCATCTAAAATATATCATTACATTAAGGGACTGATACCATGCCAAGTAGACATCAACAAAACTTGTCATCAATCTTTATTTTGGTGGGTAGCTCTTCATGATCAATAACCATCTCCATCTGCTATGGCTCTAGAAGTAATAACTCGACATCTTCTTACCTATACCTCAAGAATAGACCTAAAATCCCTTATATCAAGTTGAATTACCTATGAAACCTATAAAAAGGGATGAGCTCATTCTCACCCTCTCTCTTCTCAAATATCCACATGTACCTTTGTAATGATAAAAGGTGTCCATTATAGTGGGCCCACCTTAGAAAGATGACTTATGACTTCCAAAGTTGATCTCCAACCACTAGGGCATCTAATTCCCCTCTAAACCAATCAATATTTCATACACTTCCTCTAGGTCCTATGAGCACATAATCACCCCCCACCCCCATCACATAAAACTCACCCTAAAGTCTATCTAGGCATATCCATCCCATGGCAGCCCCATCAGCCTCAAAACCTAGATGTTCTCATAGGCCCAACAATGTAGCATGAACCCCACATTGATGTTGTATCTCCAATGAGATCTGAACCCCCATAACTCCTTGTATATTACAACTAATAGCATAGGTGCCCAACCAAACACTATGTGACCCAACAACATCTCCACTAATACACCCAATAATAGATATAAAAACCTCCCATTACTTGAATGTAGAAAAAAAACATGATATTTCCATCATCATCATGGTCATCAACCTCATATCATCTTTATCCCTTTGATATAAAGGTGTGTAACTAAACCCACTTGCATGTCACACAGTGAACTCATAATCATCACCATATAGTCACTCCATTAGGATGTCCACTTTTCGAAGTTTAGCACACATACCTCAATGCCACCCTTTGGAGATTACATTCTCTAACTACCATACCAATCACCCCAACTATCACACATTTGTGATGACCTTACATGGTCCCTTTTGACTATATTGACCAACATTACCATGTTAAACATTTGAATTTATACCACCTAGTACACACCAAAACATTTATGTTTTTTTAAGGAGTACTTCTTAAATCAAATACCTATGAAAACACCAACCTTGTCTAGAATACTTAATAGGAATAACCTGATCAGTTATGCCTAATGTTATGGCCCAGTCCCCCCATCACCAGTCCTTCTAGAATTGACCTTTTTTTTTTTCCAACTATGGAAGCATAATCTACACATAATTTTGACTATCACTCATAGTCATATTTTGTGCACATGTTTATGCTTCAAATTCCCAACATTTTTATCACCAATCTTGTAAACTAGCATAAAAACTTTTCAAACATGCATCCAACTTTGTTTTACCTCATCGACTCCTAGTTTGAGGGGGAACACCTCCTCCCATACTTAGGACAACCAACCCATCAACTTGCAATCCATTTTTAATTTACAAATTATTGGTATAAACTATATAACAAAAAGGGGGAAAATGTAGACACTACAAAAATACACACAATTGTTCTAGATGTTGAAATGCCTTTGGACCCCATAGGGACTACCTAACCTCTCCTGACCATAAACACAAGTCAAAAAACCCTCTAACTCAGTAAACCCTGAGTCAAGTTAGTTAACCAACTAAACTAACTCACTAACTTTCCCTTTTGATCTAACTTTATTAAAACCTCAACTATCGATGGTCACCTTGACCACTGATGGTTACCCAACTATGATGGTCAGTCACTATGACCATCAATGATTAAAATCAACTATTGATAGTCAGGTCTTCCCCATCTAAATAAAGACAACTTGATGTATAAGATAACACATTAAAATTTAATATAGATAAAAAGCTAATACATCATGAAGTATTGAAAGCATCAACCAAACCTCCTATAGAGCCTTTTACCTCCACCTCTCTTTGATTATAAAATGAGGGGAGTAGGAGGTGAAAAGGGATCTAGGAATTTTAGTAATCAGGCAATGAAGCTATCAACCAATAGTCATCAAGATCTTATAGCATCAAGAACTTATTTACAAGTCTTCCCTCCAAAAATTCAAAAACTATGATAAAGACTAGAGATTATACCAAAATTACTCTTTAGGTAAAGTACCATTACTCTACCCAAATCTCTCTCAGATCAACTACTAACTATCAAACAACAAGTTAAGTATATTTCTAATTTTCAAGTTCTGATTATTTATTTTTTGACCTAGACTCTTTTACATCATATATTTTAACCTCCCGTCCCTAATCAGACCTTTAACTATCTACTTCTTGATCACTAACCTCATCATCCCAAGATTTCTTCAACACTTCTTAGAACCCATAATAATTACCAATGGTTACCATGATTATCGATGGTCACCTTAACCATCAAAGATCACCCTAATCATTGATGGTCACTATGGTAAGAAATAACATCAATCTATTCCCACCTACTTACCCTTAACCAAATTCTACTTTCTATCTTTTTACAAGTTCATAGAGTCCCCACCTATTTTTTGAACCCAACATGACCTATTTACCATTAGTATTGACCCACTTATTGGTATAATTAGTTTATTTCCTTTATCAAGCATTTCTTCTTGCCTTCCCTTTCAATATTTTCTATCATTTTATGCAAATAATTCATCTTTATTTCCTTCAACTTAAATGTTCTAAGAGAGTGGATTGACATGCTCCTAGTAAGCTCACACTTCTTTGATCTAGCTCACACTAGGCAATCCACCTTGTTATCCACCTAACAACCCCTTTATTTTATTATTTTCTTATTTACAGGTCATCTTCCTAAGAAAAAGAGGATATATTCACTATCATTTGGGTCACGTGTGCACAAAAAAATAGGTTCTTTTACCATACCAATATCTAGTTTCTTATTTCTTCTTTTTCAAGTAAATAAACTGAAATTAAGAGAAACACATGGGTATGTGAGTGAAATACATATGTGTATAAAATAATAAATTATAATAATTATAAATACACACCTTCACTTACCTATTTAATAATGGTGGATTTGACATTGCTCTTGCTAATATTCAATCCACACTTGATTAGCTAATTTACCTAAAACAAGTGCCAATTATTATTATATACATGCATTTTTGTTAAAATTCTTAATATTTTAGAACTTGAAATTTGAAATTCTCTTAGAAATTTAAATAAAGCATATGAAATATTACATTTGTTTATTAGTTCCCCCAGATTCCACCATATTAGTTCCATCTCTATAATTTTGATAGGTGTTGAAAACATAACCCAACACTTTCTCATGAGAGTCACCAATGACCAACACAAATTTCCTAATAGACTTTCAAACAATGTTTATAACATAGATAATACACTCTTTTAGGAGTCATTATGACTTGGTCCACTTCTTGTTAAAGGTAGAAGATAATTTATCTCATATTCAATCATTTGATTCATCTTGATTTTGAAAATGCTCATATATATTCCTCCCCTTTTGAGACGAGGGATGAAGAACCAATTGCTAAAATCACTCATTTTAAAATACAAATGGTAATAACACCATATGCTAATAAAAACAATTTATTCATCATGTGTTATTATCCAAAACATATGTAATTGAAAATTTTCCTTCATATGCTAGAAAAACAAATTAACTAAAGTGTATTATTATCTACACATATGGTAATTGTTTTTTATTTATTTGTAAATATCATATCAATTAAATTTTGAATCAACATCTAATAATTTCCATAATAGATCATGAAATTTTCAAATTGAAAATGTATGAAACTAGTATATCCCATATAATA
>JARHVA010002108.1:2117500-2265000 GCA_037957365.1 Torreya grandis
GAATGAGGATATTTAGTCTATCTAGGAGAAACATTATAAAAGATAAGATATTTAGGGATATTTATTAGAGATTAATGAGGAAGATATCCTTGTTTTTAGGGGGTATATTAACTATAAATATAATACTTTTATATGAATAATATATTTAATTATGATTGACCCTAATTTGGGATCTACACATTTGAGATTCAGATATTCACCAAAATGGAGGTGAAACCTAATTTGGTATTAGACAAACCTTCTTAGGCTTATCTAAGCATTAATTATCATCCATTCAATTTTTATTTAACCAAAATGAATCATACATAATAACATTATAGTGCAGACCACATGCAACAACTGTTTCTATGTTTGTTCACCTTGCTTACATCTTGTCAACAATTTTTAGTACAAACCACATGAAAATTTATTGTCATTTACCATTCACATGCATTTTCCTCTCTTATTCCAACTTTTTCACTCTTTCCACTATCTATACTTCCACCTTGTTCATTGTGTTTTGATTAGCTTAGGCCTCATCCTCACTTTGCATGTTGTGCACTTTTTTTCATCTTGAATGCATTGGATTTATTTCTTCCAAAATCAACATTACATCCCTTTGGTAGGTTTATTAGAATTTGGATTCAAATATTCATAATTTCCTTTGAATTTTTAGTGACATATCCTTCCCTCACCCACCAATTTACAAATTACATGTGACCAACTTGATCAACATAGTCAAATGCACATGGATTTTAATACAACTCAACATTATTTATAGATCCATGTATGGTATTTAAAATGACATCTACAAATGCTCATCATCAATGTCATCCCTTTGCTTTCATATTATACTATTCATGATAGCCTCCATGCACAATATCCAATACTTGAGCTTACCTCAACCAATGTTGGATACTCCACAAATCACCATCAAATTCACCAAAGCACATAGTTTTGAATAATGAGCTCTTCCTTCTCGACATCAATGACATCTTATAAACACATTATTCAACTTTACTTAGAACTTAAAATGATGTTAAATAGATATAACTCACCACAACTCATATCAATATACATATCCATGGATCCATCCAACCTAGTAGTGAAACAACAGTATCACTCAAATTTTTTTTAGTTGTTTGTTAAATATATAAGTTTTCTTTATGTTATAATTCTTTTTAGGTTTATTTAAATATTTTTTTAGAATCTAAGTTTAATATGTGGTTATTTAATTATTATTCTAGTCAATAATGTTTTTGTTTTATGTGTTTTTTCAAGTCTTTGATTTGAGTTTCTTTATTTGAAAATAAATATGTTTGTTTATTAATTTAAAAACTACACTTAATTATTAATTTTAAAATATTTTAGAAAAGTGTAAAATAAATAGTTTATTTTAAGTTATAGTCTATTTTGTGTTAGGTGATTAATCTTCATTTTTATTATTAAATCTTCTTAAGTCATCATTATTCATGGTGTTTGTCAAGTAATATTCCATATTATGAATCATCATATAGTTGAATGTGTTTGGTAGTGTTATCATCATTTTTAATGTCTTAGTTATAATTTTATGTTTTTATTAAAATGATTTTGTAAACTTTTTTTATTATTATTTTTAGTGATGCATTAGTGTAGTGTCTATAGTCCCTTATCTATGTGTTTTTTATTCATAATTATCTTGACTTTTGTCAATAATATTAAATAAACTTATGCTAAAATGTAGTTTTTATCTCAATAAAACATATGATGCTCTTCAATGTAATAATGTCTCATGTTTTGTAAGGATGCATTATAGAGTGAAGTTAGAATACGTCTTATGGGGGGGTTGTATTCATCCATGTGAGTACTAAGGGGGGATGTTAGGATTGAGTCCTCACATATGGGTTTAGTGCTCCACATTAGATTATTATTTAATTAGTATGTGTGTGAAAATAATGTGTGGAGAAAATGGTGTAAGTATTATTATGTTAAGTAATAGTTTGTAGATGATATTTTATGATTATATAACACTCAGTATTTTACACTTGGAAAACTGAAACTTTGATTGTTCCTCTTAGTTATTTACCTTTCCCACTTCTGCAAGTCTCGCATCTACTTTATCTTTGTGTCCATTGTATATCTCTTAGTTTAACCAATCTTATGCTGATGACCCATATTTTATATCTTTCCTAAAATACTTAAAATTTATTTAGCTTCCATATCTTTAAGCTAAAAACCTATACCTACTTTATTTCTCCCTAGACATTAATATCTAAGATAGACAATAACATCGATGTTATTATCTTATCCCAATGCCAGTGTCTAGTGCCATAAAGTCATCTAATTTTAAAATGAAATGTATCCTAATGGTTAGGCTAAGTGATTTAATGAGAGTTATTAAATTTTTGGCCAACCCATCCTCTTTTATTATAAATGGAGTACTCCTTTAAAAAAAATCATGAACTGGAGCTTTAGGGTCCTTTCCTTTATTCCTATTACTGACACCTACTAAAATCCTTAGAATATATACCAATTTGATTTCCCAAAGCAAGAACATGCCTCTTTTAATTTATGTTTTTAACTAAGGAGTGCTTTTTATTTTTATAATAATGGTGATAAAGTTGTAGGTTTATTTTCAGTTGAATCTCTTAGAGTCTAGTTCCCTTCCTAGAATAATAGACCCATTATCCTCCATAGTAAATCAAGATCCCCATATTTGAAAAGTAAGTTTTAATGTATAACATTCCTTTTATTTTATTACATAGCCATTTTGTAAAAAATTTAGAGAGTAGTTGAATGGAAAAGTGCCATGTTTCCATATGTTAGAGTGGCTAGTCCCCCAAACCTATCAGATATGTTAGAGCCCAAGAGAGCCCAACCAAATAGGAAGGTGACACATTACCATAAGTTAGAGCAACTAGTCCCTTGGACCTATTAGAGATGTTAGATATCAAGAGATCCTAGTTGAATGGGAAGGTGCCATGTTATTGAGTGTTAGAGTAGTCATTCCCCTAGATTTATCAGAGATGTCAGAGCCTAAGAGAGCCTGACCAAATGGGAAGACACCACATCACCATATGTTAGATCAACCATTACCTTAGACCTATTAGAGATTAAAAATCTTGGGAGAGCCTAATTAAATGAAAATGCACCATGTCATTGAAAGGCACCACATCATTGAATGTCATAGTAGCTAGTACCCTAGACTTGTTAGAAATGTTAGAACCTAGGAGAATGGGAAGGTGCCATGTCACCACATCAAGTGTTAGAGAGACTAGTCCCTTAGACCTATCAAAGATGTCAGATCCTAGGAAAGCTCAACTAAATGGAAAGGTTCTAAGTTTTCCACTATGAAAATGATCTATCAGCCACCTAAGTCCCTAGGAAAATCTAAATAAAGTATAGGTAAATATAAATATCCAATTAAGATGTACCATGTGTCCCTAGGTGACACATCACCTAACCTAGGAGAAACATATGGAATATGGAGATGTGCTTAGGTGTCTACCACTAATGGTAATACCAATGATTAGATAACATGTGTCAAAAGGTAGGAGTTAGCTAATAATCCTCTGAGAGATGTGACTATGTGCTTACCATGTGTTGGGCATTAATATAATTGGAAGCTAGACCTGATTGGATAGTTTTAAAACATCCCATCACCATTGCTATATCTAATTAGAGGTGAAGGATCATGGGATATAGATTCAATTATAAATATATAAATAAAATAATAAAATCTATCCACTAACTCAAATTTAAATTCATAGCAAGTTAGATATCAAATGCCATTAATATAGGGGGATGTATGTATGCACTTATAAAGCCTAAGGTAAGCACATTAATGGTTACCATCACTAACTTTGAAGAAATATCTAACTCCTTACTTTAGAAATTCCAAAAATCCCCTATATCTCATGCCTTCGACACTCAAATATTCTTAATTTCCCCTCCATCCTACTCTAATCATTGTTACATCCTCAAACCTAAAGGCCAAATTTGAGTACTAGGAAACTACCCTCCCTACTAGCTTTACTAAGTGTAGGCACTACAATGATATACTTAAATAAATTGAGTAGATCCCCAAGGATTTTGATGAATATAATGACCAATAGGATAAGTATGAGGATTCCCTTAGGTCCTATAAGAAGTGTTGACTCTATAGAGTCACAACTAAACTAAATTAATTTCCCTGTATCGACCTACTAGGTGACATCCTCCATAAGGACATTCCATTGAAATATGTTGTTAATGATTGGGTGTGATCACCTAAATCTCAACACTATACTACAATATATATATATATATATATATATATATATATATATATTGAGGTATGTTCTTTTTGTTTGTGATGTAGAATTATTGTTGTAATTGATGTCAAAGTCATGATCACTGTCATTTATACCAATGTCAGTGTTGAGGCTATACATGATGAAATGGTGTGTGATAAATAATTTGTGTCTCTTTGATGAGAGATAATTTTAAGGAAACCTATAATTTATTCTAAGTATTTATTACATATCAAGGTTAAGTTTAAGGTTCAAAAGAAGCATACATTTGAGCACCAATACTAAGGAAGCATACAAGGTAAGTACACATTGATCAACTAGTTCTTATATTCTATATGAGGTCTTAACACAAGGTTGTGATGTGAAAATATCATAATTATATTGATATTATCCTTGTCTTCATAAAATCATGTTTTAATAATGACATCATTTAGAGCTAGTTTTTTTGTGTCCAAACTTTGAGTACTAGGTATCTTGAGCAACCTAGTCTAGTTCTGTGAGAAGATGTATGCATGAAGTATGGTAAATATTTATGTTTAAATTTAGTATAGTCATGATAAATTTTTATACTATATTTTAACAATGATCAAGAGACAAATAATCTTATATATGAGTTTCAAGGTCAAATTTTGAGGCTTAATCTATACTTGAAAGACCTAGTGAAATGGCTTAGGCCTGATAACAAGATGAGTTGAGCTATATGAGACCTATGTGAGAAATTTTGGTAGAATGTGATAATTTTATGAGTTCAAATGAAATATGTATTAGGTTTTTGAATATATTCTATGAGGTTTATAGGCATGATCATAGTCTAAGTATGACTAGCAATGTAAGGCCTAGTATGCAAAATGACCTATAATGGACTAATGAGGAGTCAAGATCATTTATAAGGATTATATATATATATATATATATATATATATATATATATATACATATATATATATATATATTTATAACATTTAAAAAGGTTTTAAATTTTATTTTAAGTTTTTTTATAAATTTTGAGGTCATTACTTGAATAAAGCATGCAAACTAGTAATAAGGTCCTCTATGTGCATAGAATGGGGTATTACAGACCTAAGAAGAAATTTATTGTACTAATTGGCATGTGAAAACTTTACATGAGAGCCTAATAACATAATTAAATTTGGGTAAGTTCCATATATTTATTTTCCTATCATTGGTTTTGAATAGTAGGGTTAATCCTTTATGAACAATTGTTAAGTAAAACCAATCAAAACCCTCTCAAAACCCTTATAATGACTTGATAAGAAAGATATAGTTATTTATGGATTATAATAGTATTTTTGACCTATTTTTATGTTTATAAAATTTAAATTACTCTTCAATGTTTCCTTATATGGTTTTGGTTTGTCTTGATAGTGAGTAGAAGCTATAGGAAAATCCTTATTTTCAATAATTTTGATGTAGTAGGTAGGGTTTACCAAGTAAAAGCATGATAATAGATGGAGGATGATGTTTAATACTCATATTTTATTAAAATTAAATTTTATTATCAGTTTTTATATAAAAAATTTTCTAAACTGATCATGGAAGTTGGCCTATCTTTAAACAGGCCTAATGAGCAAGACAATGAGAAAACTAGGTGAGAATGGGAAATAGATTAAGAATTAGTTGTAGAGGATTAGTGATGGATCAAAATGCATGGATTAATTATTAAATAAATATTAATCCTATAACCTTAATTTATAAGTTTTTATTATTCCTATAATTAAGAAAAAATTTGTCATCAAACTAGTTGTCGAACACAATGAAGTCTATGTAGAGTGAAGTAGTGAGATTGGTTTTTAAGACCAATATTGATATATGAAAATGTAATGTATATTTAAAAATATTATATAATTATGTTAAAGTTTCATAAAAAAACCATTTTTTTTTTTTTTTTTTTTGTGTGTGTGTGTGTGTGTGTGTGTGTGTGTGTGTGTGTGTGTGTGTGTGTGTGTGTGTGTGTGTGTGTGTGTGTGTGTGTGTGTGTGTGTGTGTGTGTGTGTGTGTGTGTGTGTGTGTGTGTGTGTGTGTGTGTGTGTGTGTGTGTGTGCGCACGCGCGCGTGCGTGCGTGCGTGCGTGTGTGCATGCGTGCGTGTGTGCATGTGCGTGTGTGTGCGCGTGTGTGTGTGAAAATGATGTTTATGAATAATTTTGAAATAATTTAAAGGATAAAATGATATTTAATGTTTTTTAAATGTCTCATAGGATTAATTGAATTTTTTTTCTTCATTAGAAGTCCCTGTTCAATTATGGAGATTCAAATGTTTTTAAATATTTGTTGATAATCTTTGGTGGTTCTAAATAAGCCATTTGAGGAGTGTTCCTGAGGCCTTTTATCCTATGTTTTGAAGACCAAAGATTTTTGGGAAGTGTTTTGATTCATAAATATCATATTAATATGATTTTATGTGTGGTTTATGTGTCAAAGTTTTTTATATGGTTCATGTTTGCAAGATAAACTTTCTCACAATGAGAAGGCCTAATGGTGAGTAAACCTAATTGGGTTGTTCAAGCTATGAACTGAACCAAATGGTGTTGGGGACATAATGATATATTATTAGTGGTATATTAAAGTTAAATATTAAGTGTTCCATCCATTTTTAGAGGTTCAAAGTGTTGAAAATATATGTAAGACATGTGCTCAAGGAAGCCCTAATTGCATTAGGTCTCTACTAGTCCTAATGGTGGTTTTATCCCTTAAAGGTAATTAATATCCCATGTAATTTTTTTTAAAAATTTTTAAACATGTTTATTGATCTATTTAAATCATGATCCAAGTGTGGTGAGTTCCTTGGCCAACCAATATGAGTAAGAGAAAGAGTCAAGTATAAAGATAAGGCCTAATAGGCCTATTTTGACTAGTTAGAAAATTGAGCAAGTGAGTAAAGGATATAGAGTTTTAGAGAAAAAGTTAAGGGAATAAATATCATTAGATAAATATGATTAATATTTCATTAGTATCTAATTATGTGCCTATATGTGTTTAGCAAGGTCATTTGACCTAATTTTACCAAGGAGAGGGCTAATTAAGTAAGAAGGCCTAATAGGTTGTTTGAGAGACAAAGAGGTGTGAGAAGATCAAACAAACAAGGTCATCAATAGTTAAATAAGTAAAATGTGTCTAAGGGTGATTATATATTCAAGGTATTTGAGTTGGTTCTTGGTTTCCTATAGGGTTGGAGCCTCCTTACAGGTTGAAGCTTGTTAAAACATTAGTTGAGTTGGTGCTTGACTAGTAAGGGGCTGGTGCTCCTTGTGGGGTTGGAGCTTCACTAAAAGTTTGGTATTCCAAGTTTTGAATTAGTGGTTTTTATTCTCCTAGAGTTTTTCCCACATATATATTATGTCCTTATATTTTTTTATTTCATAGATGTTTATGTATGCATTAATTGGTGTATGTAAGTGAATGGATGCTTCACGAATATTAAGTCAAATTTGAGGAATATTATAATACAAATGATTCACTTCATCTAAATAGTTGTAATTAAAACATTTGGTATCATATTAGGTCATTTTAAGGATGTATTACAACCTGAAGGAGATTCTAAACAAACTAAGATGGCTAGTCAAGCAGAAGGTAGTTTTTATACAAGCAAAGCTCTGTTGTTTAATGGATCATAGTATGCCTTTTGGAGTGTTAATATGAGTACATATATAAAGTCTCAAGGTAATTAATTTTGTAAATTAGTATTAGATGCATATAATGCACCTCTTATTCCTCTTACGAATGTAGTAGGTAAGAAGGCTAGTGATAATAACTCAAAATCAATGAATTGTATTATGTGTGGCCTATCAAAGGCAAAACATGTGAAGGTAATGCACTGCATATCTACCAAATAAATGTGGGATAAGTTAAAAAATATTCATGAGGGATTATCCAAGGTAAAATTGGCCAGTTGAAAACCCATAGAAGATAGTTTGAAAGTCTAAAAATGAATGAAGATGAGACCATTGCAGCCTACTTATTGAGGGTTGATGAGGTGGTCAACATCATAAAAGGTCTAAAAGAAGAATTAAAAAGAGACTATTATTTTTCAAATGGTTTCAAGGTCTCTTATTCCCAAATTTGATTCCAAGGTATGTGTCATTGAAGAAATGTAATAGATAGACAAGAAAGACATGGATGGACTTCATAGAACCCTGACAACTTATGAGATGAGGACATGTGAAGGAAGACCTTCAAAGAAGAAATATACGTTTAAGGTAGAAAATAAGCCAAAAGAGAAAAATTCATAAGATAATAAAGTTAAACATAATAATGAGTTTGATATTGATGATGATGATTTGATAGCTATGTTTTCAAGAAAGTTAAAGATATGTTTAGGTAAATACAAGGGCAAGTTGCCTTTTAAATGTTTCATTTATGGAGAGGTTGGACAATTTGAAAAAAAAATTAATAATAATAATAATAATAATAATAATAATAATAATAATAATAATAATAATAAAGATGATGTAGAGCATGATGATGATAAAAATTCTTATAAATTTGATAAGAGAAATAAAAGCTTTAGAAGATATGATAACAAGAAAAAGTTATTCAAAAATAAAAGGAGTCCTTACACCAAGGAAGATTGTAGCTCATCTGATGAGAGTGAGAGAAGTGATTTAGAGAGTGATCATGAAGTGATGGTCCTAATTTAAATGAGGTTATATTCATGGATAAATAAACAAGCTTCTCAAATCTAGAAGAATCCATATGGATTGGAGGTGGTGTTGGTGATTCAAATGAAGGAGATAAGGTGGATTTTGAGGCTAAATTGATGAATACTCTAGAAGAACTAAAGATGGTAAAGAATAATAATAGGGTGATGATGTCTCTTATTAAATATTTTGAAGATAAAATAAAATTTTTTGAAGCTAGACTAAGTATCAAGTCTAAAGAACAAGAGGGACTAGTCAAACAGGTGGATATTCAACATGAAATTGTGATTGAAAGCCTAGAGACAAAATAAGAAAAATGTGAAAGGTATGTAGTTGAAGTGAACTCCTTGAGAGATAAGTTTAAATAATCATAAAATAAGGTCAAATCCTTTATGAGGTTTGAAAAGAGTACTAATGATCTAGATAACATTTTGAGTAGTTAAAATAATACTAATGATAAAACAGGCCTTTGCTTCATTGGATACCAATAAAAAAACATCAATGTGATAAAAATGTTCAAAGATCAACCAAATAATGAGGGTTTTGACACAAAAAAGTCCAATACTATCATGCAACCTAATAACATGAGGTATGTTAATTATTTGGACACTATTATTAATCATGTAACCAATTTGGTCATAGATCAAGTCATTTCAAAAGGACATCCAAGAATGAATTTTCATGGAAATATGAGGAGAACCATCAGCCAAGAAGTATGGGTAATGGTGTGTTTCCATATAGAGGGATATATATGTTTCAATTTTCATAAGGTTTGTCATTATACAAAATAAAGTAAGCATGACTTCTCACAACAAGACAAGAAATTTGAGGCTTCTAGAATATAATAAATAAGATAAAACAATAAGTAGAAACCCAATGTAGCTAATGTTGATAACCAATTTTCATGTCTAAGTGGACTATTTGCCATGGTAGAGTAAAATCAAGATGCAAATAAGTGTCAAATTTTTTCTTTATCAGATCAGATTATTAATGAAGGAATTAAGACCAATAAATAAAGCTAGAATGTTGCTCAAACAAAGATTAAGTATGTCAAACCAAAAGGACAAATCAAGAATTAGAGGATCATGAAGGAGGTTCATTACTAAAAGAACATGGAGATCTAGGAATATCTTAAATTTATGTAGTTTTATCTCTCTAGAGAAGAGATGACTCCATTAGGATTTATGGAGGTATTCAACTAGCTAGCAAGAAACATGAAGGATTTTTGGTCATAGGGGGAGTTTTATGGTCTTAATAAACCTTCAGATCCAAGGTTAAATCAAGAATTATGATACAGATGCAAGCACAAGAGACAAGTCACAATTTTTTTGCATAATGACTTGATAAACCAAGTCATAGTTTTGAAAACATCTTATATTCTCATAGAAATAAGGGAAGCCAATCATGCCTCATGAGTAGGTATGTGATCCTAGTCTATGTTAAAGGTTACATCAAAAATAATTTATGAGTTTGATTGAGAGAAAAGGTATGTTTTCCCAGGTCTAAGGATCAAATAGCTGCCAAGAAGATCAACCTTTGTAATTAATGTCAAAAGGGGAGAAAGTTCCTATTTGGTAGAAAATAACAAGTACTAAACAAGATCTAGTTTGAGGTGATGAGTAAGATATACTATGTTATAATGTTTTGAAATAAATTACAAAGGGGGAGATTATTGAGGTATGTTCCTATTGTTTGTGATGTAGCATTGTTGTTGTCATTGATGCCAAAGTCATGATATATGTCATTTATTCCAAGGTCAGTGTTGAGGCTATGCATGATGAAATGGTGTGTTATAAATAATTTGTGTCTCTATGATGATTTATTAATTAAAGGCAATCTGACATTTGTTGTAAATATTTATGACAAGTTAAGGTCAAGTTTAAGGTTCAAAATAAGGATATTGTTGAGAATCAGTACTAAGGAAGCATACAAGGTAAGCACACATGGGTTAACTAGTCTTTATATTCTATATGAGGTCTTAACACAAGGCTGTGATGTGAAAAATCTCATAAGTCTATTGATATTATCCTTGTCTTCAAATAATCATGTTTGAAGAATGACATCATTGAGAGCTAGATTTTTTGTGTCCAAACTTTGAGTACTAGGTATCTTGAGAAGCTTGGTCTAGTTATGTGAGAAGGTGTATGTATGAAGTATGGTAAAGATTTGTGTTTTGGGTTAGTATAGGCATGATAAAATTTTCTAATATATTTTAAAAATGATAAAGAGCCAAATAAGCTTACAGATGAGTTTCAAGGTCCAATTTCGAGGCTTAATCTATAGTTGAAAGACTTAGTAAAATGGCATAATCTTGGTAACATGATGAGTTCAGCCATATGAGACATGTGCTATCAAGGTTGGTAAATGTGATAATGATATGAGGTCACATGACATATGGATTAGGTTTTTGAATATATTTCAAGAGGTTTCAAGGTATGATCATAGTCTAAGTATGACTAACAGTATAAGGCATAGTATGCAAAGTGACTTATAGTGGCCTAATGAGGGGTCAAGATCATTTTCAAGGATGTAAGAGCTATTGGAAACATTGAAATAGTTGTGAAAGTATATGTTAAGTGTGTGTACAAGTTTTTAGGTTAGTACTTAAAGAAGAAATCATGAAAATTGGTAATAATGTCCTATGTGTGCACATAATGGGGCATTGTAGACATAAAAAGAAATTTATTGTACTAATTTTCATGTTAAATTTTTTTATGATATCCTAAGAACATCATGGAAGTTTTGGATTGTCTTTATATTTATTTTCCTAGCATTGGTTTTGATGATGAGGGGTAATCCTTTATGAACGATTACTAAGAAGTGAAACCAATTAAAACCTTCTCAAAACCTTATAATGACCTGATAGGAAATATATTGTAGGTTATTTATTAGAATTTTATTATTGAATTATTTTTATGTTTATAACATTTAAATTACTCTATCAAGTTTCCTTCTGTGGTTTTGGTTTATCTTGATAGTGAGTAGAAGCTACAAGAAAACCCTTATTTTTAGAAATTTTGATGTAAATTGTGGGGTTGACCAAGTCACAACATGAAAATGTATGTATTATTATGTTTAATAATTATATTTTATGCCCATTAATGTTTATAATCAGGTTTCAGACAAAAAAATTTCTAAACCAGTCGTGGAATTTAGCTTATTGCTAAACAGGCCTAATGAGCAAGATAGTGAGAAAACTAGGTGAGAATGGGAAATAGATTAGGGATTAGTTGAGAAGGATTAGGGATGGATCCAAATACATGGGGTAATTATTCAATAACTATTCCTCCTATTCCATTTATTTATAAGTTTTGATGATTTTTATACTCAAGTAAATAGTTATCATCAATTTGGTCTGTCTAACACAGTGAAGTTTATGTAGAGTGAAGTTGTGAGATTGGTCTATAGTACCAATATTGATATATGAAAATGAAATATATATTTTAAAATATGATATAATGATGTTAAATTTTCACAAAAACCCATTTTAATATCACATAAGTGTTCCCATAGGTGTTATAAGACTTGATTTTCTTGACTATGTTTTTGGTGATACAAGCACTTTATGTGTGTATGTGTGTGAAAATGATGTCTCTGAGTAATTTTACACTAATTTTAAGGATAAAATGATATTTAATGTGTTATAAATGTCATATAGGATCATTTTAATTTATTTTTATTCATTTTAATTCCTTTTTCAAGTATCGAGAGTCAAATGTTTTTTACTATTTTTTAACAATGTTTGGTGGTTTTGAGTAAGCCATTTGCAAGAGTGTTCCTAAGGCCTTTTGGCCTATGTGGTGAAGAAAAAATAATATGGTTAAGTATTTTAATTCATAAATATCTTATTAATATTATTTTATGTGTTTTTTGTGTGTCAAATTTGTGTATATGGTTCAAATTTATGAGATAGACTTTTTGGCAGTGAGAAGGCCTAATGACGAGTAGACCTAATTGGGTGGTTCAAGGTCTGAAATGAAACAAATAGTGTTATGGACCCAAATATATATTATTATAGGTATACTGAAGTTACATATTATTTTTTACATCCATTTTTGAGGCTCAAAGTGTTCAAAGGAGACCTAAGTGAAATGTGTGCTCAAGGAAGACCTAATTACATTAGGTCTCTACTAGGCCTAATGGTGGTTTTAGACCTTAAAGGTAATGACCAACCTAAGTAATGTTTGTTTCACTTTTAAAAGTTGTGTATTGATCAATTTAAATCATGGTCCAAGTGTGGTGAGGTCCTTGGCTAACCAAGATGATTAAGAGCAAGAGTCAAGTATAAATACAAGGCTTAATAGGTCTATAGAGTTTTGGAGAATAGTTTAAGGGATTAAAAATATTTATATAATTTAATGAATATTTAATGAGTATTTAAATATGTTTCTATAGATTTTGAGTAAGGTCATTTAACCTAATTCTACCAAGGAGAGGGCTAATTTAATGAGAAGGCCTAATAAGTTATTTAAGAGAGAAAGATGTGTGATAAGAGAAAAGAAAGGAGGTCATCATCGATTGAATAAAAAAAAGTTTCAAAATGTGATCAAATATTCAAGGTAACTAAGTTTCTACTTGGTTTCCTAAGGGTTTGGATCTTCCTTCTAGGTTGAAGCTTGCTAAAACACTAGTTGAGTTGGTATTTGACTAGTATGGATTTGGTGCTCCTTGTGGGGTTGGTGCCTCAATAAAATTTTGATTAATTTTTTATATAATGTAGTCTATGTTGTGAATCAATGGGTTTTATTCACCTATAGTTCTTCCCACATATATTTCATGTCTCTATATTGTTTTCTTTAATAGATGCTTGTGTATGCATTAATTGATGTATGCAAGTGAATGGATACTTCATGAATATTAAGTGAAATTAGAAGAATGTTTTAGTACAACTAATTTAGCACCCCTCCCCCCCATTATTTGTATCTATAATTTCAACATTTGGTATTATATAAGGTACTTTTAAGGAGGTACTACAACTTAAAGAAGATTCTAAAAAAGTTAAGATGGGATACTTCATGAATATTAAGTGAAATTAGAAGAATGTTTTAGTATAACTAATTTATCCCCCCACCCACCCCACCTCCCTTATTAGTATCTATAATTTCAACATTTGGTATTATATTAGGTATTTTTAAGGAGGTATTACAACCTAAAGAATATTCTAAACAAGTTAAGATGGATAGTCAAGTATAAGGTGGTTTTTCTACAATCAAAGCTCCATTATTTAATGGTTTTAATTATTCCTTTCAGAGTGTTAGGATGAGGACATATATAATGTCTCAAGGTCATGATTTTTTTACAATTAGTCTTGGATGGGTATACTACACCCCTTATTCTTCCTATGGATGCAATAGGTAAGAAGGCTAGTGATATTGACTCAAAATGAATGAATGGTATTATGTGTGGCCTATAAAAGGTAAGATTTTTGAAGGTAATGAACTCTATATTTGTCAAATAAATGTGGGATAATTTGAAAAATATTCATGATGGAGACTCCAAGGTCAAATTATCCAATTTGTAAACCCAAATAAGAGAGTTTGAAATTCTTAAAATGAGTGAAGATGAGACCACTATAGCCTAATTTTTGAGGGTTGATGAGATGGTTAACATCATAAGAGGTCTAAGAGAAGAATTAAAAGAGATTACTATCATTCAAAAGGTTTTAAGGTCTCTAAATCCTAAATTTTATTCCAAGGTATGTGTCATTGAGTAAATCCAAGATTTAGACAAGCTAAAGATGAATGGACTTCATAGAACCCTAACAACCTATGAGATGAGGACAAGTGAAGGAAGACCTACAAAAAAGGTAGATGCATTCAAGGTAGAAAGGAAGAAAAAAGGGAAGATGTCACAAGGTAATAAATTAAAAGATAATGATGAATCTAATATTGATAATGATGAGTTGATAGTTATGTTTATAATAAAGTTAAAGATAGGTTTAGGTAAAGACAAGGATAAACTGCCTTTTAAATGTTTCAATTATGGAGAGGTTGGACATTTTTCTAACAAATGTCCTCATAAACATATGAAAAAGGATGATGTAGATCATGATGATGATAAAAATTATTATAAATATGATAAGATAAATAAAAGCTTTAGAATATATGATAATAATAAAAAGTTCTTCAAAAACAAAAGGAGTCTTTACACCAAGGAAGATTGCAGCGCATTTGATGAGAGTGAGAGAAGTGATTCAAAGAGTGATCATGAAGGTGATGATCCTAATCTCAATGAGGTTATCTTCATGGCTAAGGAATTAAGATTATCAAATATATAAGAATCCATATAGATTGGAGGTATTGTTGGTGATTCATACGAAGAAGGAGATGAGGTGGATTTTGAGGCTGAATTGATGAATACTCTAGAAGAACTAAAGATGGTAAAGAAGAAGAATAGGGTGATGAGGTCTCTTATAAAATATTATTAGGAACAAATTGACTTTTTTGAATTTATAGTAAGCAAAAACTCTAAGGAACAATAAGAAATAGTCAAATAGGTGGAGATTCAACTTGAAATTATGACTAAAGGCCTAGAGGCAAAATAAGAAGAATGTGCAAGGTATGTAGTTGATATGAACTGCTTGAGAACTGAATTAAAACAAGCATAAAATAAGGTCAAATAATTTGTGAGGTTTGAAAATTTTACCAATGATCTAGATATAATTTTGAGTAGTCAAAAGATTCATAATGAAAAATAAGGCCTTGGCTTCATTGGAGACCAAAACAAGAACATAAATGTGATAAAAAAAGGTCAAAGATAAACCAAAGAATGAGGGTGTTGACAGAACAAAGGCCAATACTATCAACCAACCTAATAACATAAGGTATGTTAATTATTTAAATGGATATTATTATTGATGTAACCAATTTGGT
Source organism: Torreya grandis (assembly GCA_037957365.1). Lineage (NCBI taxonomy): Eukaryota > Viridiplantae > Streptophyta > Pinopsida > Cupressales > Taxaceae > Torreya > Torreya grandis. The sequence continues at coordinate 2,133,280 of JARHVA010002108.1, forward strand.
CATATAGAAAGGCATTGCATAAGGCACTCCAAGAATGAATTTGTATGGAACTATGATGAGAACCATCAAGCAAAAAGTATGGGTCATAGTGTTTTTTCATCTAAAGGGATAATATGTTTCAATTATCATAAGCTTGGTCATATTTCAAAATACTGTAAGTATGACTTCTCAATACAAGATAAGAAATTTGAGGCTTCTAGAATATAGTAAAAAAGACAAAACAATAAGTGGAAATCTAAGTTAGTAAAGGTTGATAACTAGTCTACAAGTCCAAGTGGACTATTTGTCATGGTAGATCAAAATCAAGATGCAAAGAAGTGTTAAGAATTTTCTCTATTATCTTAGATTATTAAATAATGATCCAAGACCAATAAATCAAGGTAGAATGTTTCTCAAACAAAGATTAAGGAGGTTAATTCAAAAGGACAAATCAAGTAAAAGAGGATTATGAAGGAGGTTCAGTCCTACAAGGACATGGAAATATAAAAAATATCTTGAATTTAAGTTGTTTTAGTTCTCTTTATTAGAGGTGACTCCATTAGGCTTCATGAAGACACTCAGTTGGTTAGAAAGAAGCATGAAGGATGATCGATCATAGAGGTAGTTTTGTGGTCTTAAGAGACCTTCAAATTCAAGGTTTAGTTAAAAAATATGTTACAGGTGTGATCACAAGAGACAAGTCACAAAAATTTTGCATGATGAATTGATCACACCAAGTCATAATTTTGAAAATGTCTTAAATTCTCATGGAAACAAGGGAAGCCAATCATGCCTCATGAGTAGCTATGTGATGTTGGTATATGCTAAAGGTTATATAAGAAATAATTAATGAGTTTGTTTTAGAGAAAAGGTATGTTATCCTAAGTACAAGGATCAAATAACTACCAAAAAGATCAAACTTTGTCATTAATGTCAGAGGGGGAGAAAGTTCCCATTTGGTAGAAAAGAATAAGTACTAAGAAGATCTAGTTTGAGGTGATGAGAAATATATCATATGTTAGAATGTTTTTCCATCAATTAAAAAGGTTCATATTATTAAGGTATGTTCTTTCTATTTTTGATTTATCATTTTTTTTGTCATTGATGTCAAAGTCATGACAAATGTCATTTATGCCAAGGTCACTATTGAGGCTATGCATGATGAAATGGTGTGTGATAAAGAAGTTTTGTCTCTATGTTGAGAGATAATTTGAATTCAACCTATAATTTGTTATAAGTATTTATGACAAGTCAAGGTCAAGTTTAAGGTTCAAAGGAAGCATATTGTTGAGCACTAGTACTAAGGAAGCATACAAGGTAAGCACACATCGGTCAACTAGTCCTTGTATTCTATATGAGTTTTTAACACAAGTTTGTAATGTGACAAAGATCATAAGTCTATTGAGATTATCCTTGTATTTAGATAATCATGTTTGAATAATGACATCATTGAAAGCTAGCTTGTTTATGTCCAAACTTTGAGTACTAGGTATCTTGAACAACCTGGTCTAGTTATGTGAGAATGTGTATGCATTAATTATGGTAAATCTCTATGTTTTGGGTCAGTAAAATCATGATAAATTTTTATAATCTATTTAACATTGATAAAGAGACAAATAATATTATAGATGAGTTTCAAGGTCCAATTTTGAGGCTTAATCTATACTTGAAAGACCTAGTGAGATGGCATAAGCCTGGTAGCATGATGAGTTGGGCCATATGAGACCTGTGTGAGAAAGTTTGGAAGAATTTGAGAATTTTATGTGGATATATGACATATTTATGAGGTTTATTTAAGATATTTAAATATGTTTCAAGGCATGATCATAGTCTACGTACAATTGGTAGTGTAAGGTTTAGTATGCAAAGTGACCTATAGTGGCCTAATGAGGGGTCAATATCATTTACAAGGATGCCAAAGATATTGATAACATTGAAATAGGTTTTAAAGGTTATTTTAAGTGTGTGTAAAAAATTTTAGGGCAATACTTAAATAATAAAGCATGAAATTGGTAATAAGGTCCATTGTATGCACAGAATGGGGTATTACAAACCCAAGAATAAATGTATTATAGTCATTGGCACATGCACATTTTTCATGAGAGATTGATAAATTAATATAATTTGGTTAATTTCCATATATTTATTTTCATATAATTTTTTTAATATGAGGGGTAAACCTTTATGAATGAAAACTAAGAAGTGAAACTAGTTAAGACTCTCTCAAAACCCTTATAATGACCAAATAGGAAATATATAGTTATTTGTGACTCATAATGGTCCTATTGACATATTTCTATGTTTATAACATGCAAACAACTCTTAAATGTTTCCTTATATTGTTTTTCTTTGTCTTGGCAGTGATTTGAAGTTATAGGAAAACCCTTATTTTTAAGAATTTTGATGTAGTAGGTAGGGTTGACTAGGTCAAAGAATGAAAATGGATGGAGGATGATGTGTAAGAATTATATTTTATTCCCATAAAATTTTATGGGAATTTATTAGACCAAAAATGTGTTAAACTTGTCATGGGATTTCTCCTATCGCTAAACATGCCTTATGAGCAAGGCATTGAGAAAACTAGGTGAGAATGGGAAATAAATTAGGGATTGGTTGCAAGAGATAAGGTATGGATCCAAATACATGTGTTAATTATTAAATACCTATTAATAATATCCCATTTATGTATAATTATTTATGATTATTATACTCAAGAAAAAATTTGTCATCAAACTGGTCTATCTAACACAATGAAGTCGATGTAGAGTGAAGTAATGAGATTGGTCTATAAGAAAATTATTGATATATGAACATGAAATATATATTTTAAAATAAGATATAATTATGATAAATTTTCATGCAAAAACATTTTAATATCACATAATTGTTACCACAAGTGTTCTAAGACTTGATTTTCTTGACTGTGTTTTTGGTGATACAGGCAACTTTCTCTATGTATGTGAAAATGATGTATCTAAGTCATTTTACACTAATTTGAAGGATAAAATGAAATTTAAGGTTTTATAAATGTCTCATAGGATAATTTTAATTTATTTTTACTCATTATAAGTATTTTTTCAAGTATGTAGAGTCAAATGTTTTTGACTATTTATTGATAGTGTTTGGTGGTTCTAAGTAAGCCATTCACATGAGTGTTATTGAGGCCTTTTGGCCTATCTGGTGAAGAAAAAATAATAAAAGGAAGTATTTTAAGTCATATATATCCTATTAATATTATTTTATTTATGTATTATGTGGAAAATTTGTGTATATGGTTCATATTTTCAAGATAGACTTTTTGCCAGTGAGAAGGCCTAGTGGCAAGTATATCTAATTAGGTGGTTCAAGGTGTGAAATGAACCAGATGGTTTTGGAGACCCAAGGAGAGATTATTAAGGGTATATTAATGTGACATATGAAGTGTCACATCTATATTTTTATTCTCAAGGTGTTCAAAATAGACCTAAGTGAAATGTGTGCTCAGGGAAGACCTAATTGCATTAGGTCTCTACTAGGACTAATGGTGGTTGTAGCCATTAAAGGTAATGACCAACCTATGTAATGTTTTTTTCACTTGTGAAACATATTTATTTATTATTTAAATCATGATAAAATTGTGGTGAGGTATTTATCTAACCAATATGGGTAAGATCAAGAGCCAAGTATAATGATAAGTCCTAATAGACCTATTTTGACTAATTAGAAAATTGAGTGAGAGAAGGATATAGAGTTGTAGAAAATAGGATAAAGGCTCGAATATCATCATATAAATATGATAAATATTCCATGAGTATCTATATATGTTTCTATAATTGTTTATCGAGGTCATTTGACCTAATTCTACCAAGGAGAGGGTTAATTGAGTGAGAAGGCCTAATAGGCTATTTGAGAGAGAAAGAGGTGTGAGAAGAGAAAAAAAAAGAGGTAATAATTATTTAAATAATAAATATGTGTCTAAGGGTGATCATAAATTCAAGTTATATGATTTTTTTCTTGGTTTCTCATGGGGTTGGAGTCTTCTTACAGGTTAAACCTTGCTACAACACTAGTTGAGTTGGTGCTTAACTAGTAAGGGGTTGGTGCCTCAATAAAAGTTTGACTCATTACTTATAGGACTGTATTAAAAGTTGTGAGTTAGTGTTTTTTATTCCCTTAGAGGGTTTTAGACATATATATCATGTCCTTATATTGTTTTATCTCATATATGCTTGTGTATGAATTAATTGATGTAAGTGAATGCATGTTTCATGAATATTAAGTGAAATTAGAAGAATGTTTTAGTAAAATTGAATCACACCCTCTTATTATTTATACTTCCAAAAATATATATCAATTATTCAAGGTGTACTACTCTCTCTCAGACTTCATTTTCTCCTATGATGAAATTATAATGATAGTCAGGATGAGCACCTGCCAGATCTATGATGTTCTCTAGACTAAGATGAAAACCCCTACTCCAAGTGGGTTAAAAATTATAAAATCAATGCTTACATAATTTTCACCTTCTATGAGGAGGTTTGAGTAGGCATGATCCTATTTAACTAGCTATTTAGGGATCCAAATTGCCAACACATCAATGAGTTGTGGGTGCCTCTTCTACATATTATCTTGACATGCTCAGACATCCCAGACATGGGAGGTGTGATCAAATTCAATTTGGTCTATGATATTGAATATGCTTGAGTTGGAGGTAAATTCTACAAGATGAACTACTTGTAAGATGCAATCTATGGGATGCTCTCATTCTAACCTTCAACCTTTCCTATGTGGGTTTTAATAGTCCACACATACTTCTATAAGCTATATGGCCACCATTTCCACCAACATGTCTGGGATGTTTATGAGCACTTCTACCTATTGGTGTACCAAGATATCAATGAAAATCTAATGCCATAAATATCAAAGATAATCTAGGACTCTATCACATCCATTTAAGACTATTGATTATACAAGTATGACATAGATATCTAGATCAAAGGATTTATCAAAGACCCCCTCCACCTACCATATTATGTCCCTAACTACCTATCAAAACTAGATATTTCCTTTTAATTAGTGGAGGGCATCTTTAGGTTCTATGTACAACATTAGTAGAAGGTATGATTGCATCTCATGATCACCATATGAAACCATGTCTATAAGAACTTGCGTTCGATATAGAAGATGGTTTATAGGTGAGATTATTTCACCCTTACAAAGTTTAAAATCTGAAAATGGGACCCCTAAAGGCATGATTTGATCCCACTTAGTGTAATACTCAACTCATATCAACATAAACTATGACTATCAAGTCAAATATGATGATGAGATATACTTGAATGTCACTGATGACTAGGAGGTGATATACTAAATAGAAGCCAAGAATAACAAGGGGATGAAGGATCAATATTGACCCTCCATACCTCCTTTGGATTATACTTAGTCGATAAAATACCCAAATCTGATAGCTCTAGCCATCTCTCAAAGGATCCTTAAGGAAATTCTACAACCTTCTTCCCATCGAGCTCCAAATCTAACTTTATCTTTACTTCTGATAGCATCTCCACCTCCATATCCTCTAGTTGCTCCTTATACTTTGCCTCCACCTCCACCAATAGATCCAATAACTAGGTCACAAAAAATTTAACCCTAGACTAAATGATGTCAAGTAGGTTGAGTGTGGCTCGCTCATCCACCAACACCAAAACTCCTAAGATTTGATATGGTTGGCAACTCGAGAGTGAGACAAAAATGAGGCACCTAGTAGGCACCCATCTAGGTTCCCATTTTAACTCATTCATCTCTTCCCATTTCCTTTCCGCCCCTCACTCTCACCTCATTCAAACTCCCAAATCTGATTCCCACTAGTTTGAATCCATCCCTTCATTTAAAATTTATTCCCCTCCATATTTCACCTAAGTACCTTTATCCTTAGTCCTTATAAGTATCCTTTATTATTCACTCCCTTTTAATCCTCCTATCTCACAACCTAGAGTCCTCCTAGTGCCACTCTTGGGTATGCCTTTAGTAATAGTCATGACTATAGCTTTTTACAGCATATCAATTTTAGTAGGGAGCCTCTCAGTCCCCACTTCAGTTAGCATAATGCTCCCCTCAATGAATCTAAGTCCTCCATCTTTATCCCCTTTGGTCCTTGCCATCATAATTAGACCATCCATTATAACACCTAGAGCTAACCTAATAAAAAGGTCAAAGAAGAATTCTAAGGCAAACCACACTTTAGCTCTATCTTGAAGGCATTCTACTCCAACTCCACCTCTTCCATAGGTCTTAATGACTCCTCCATCCCTAGTAAAATTAGTTTGATGATTACCTCCTCATCCCCATTTTTTCCTTACCCATGGATCTATAGGAATCACATTCAACTAATCCATATCTTATTTGATATTCCATGACCTATTCCCATGGTTAATTCTACCCCAAGTGAACCTTAATCAAGAAAAATGGTAGGATCAAATGTTCCCATAGGCCTCCCCTTTTGTTCCCCCTCCTTTCACTCCCATGCTCCCTCTACCTCCACTCTTTTCTTCTTTCATTCCTTCCACTTCCTCTATCACCCCTTTGCCTTGTCCTTCACCTTTCACCACCATTTTATCCACACCTCCGATACCCCCTATAACCTAAGGGATTATCCTAAGGTCACAAGAACCATATATTTATGTCTAGGGTGATATAAACATATAGTGGAGTTTTTACCAAGCCTTTGAGAGCATGAAAAAGATACACAGAGATTTTTTTAAGAGGGGAACCTAGTGATATGGTAGACCCATCAAGATCTATTTTCCCTCATGAAGGTGAGGACTACCAATAGAGAGAAGAAGATGACCAAAGACACACTATCCATACTTTGAGTAACCCATGACATTTTTTAGAAGTTCCTTGATGACATGTAGAGCCAAATCCACAATCTTAAAGCCCAAGTGAAGAGCATGTTTCCATTAAGACTAATCAAGTAGCTCAAGGACACCCTCCTACTACTTTTTTAAATCCTTAGGATATTAGATGAGATTTAAGTTGATACCAACACAATTATATAGTAGACTCAAGCCTACTTGTTGAGGATCATGGAAATTGATGGGAAGTGTAAGAATCTATATGTGGTGTTTAACAAGGGAATGTTCTTAGATTTTAAACTCATGCCAACCTCAGACATGGGGTTATACCAAACATATGTGGTAAACATTAGAGAAATAATAGAGGAGTGGTTAAGCTTGGTCCACACTACAACATAAACCTTGAAAAAGGGTGAGAAGAAGATATTGACATAATTAAAAGAGGTCAATATATTCATGATATTCCACTTAGATGGCATATTTCTTGACCAAGGGGAATTTAGAGTCCACCGGGGTCAATTTGACTAGGTTATGGGGGAGAAAATGGCCAAGGAAAACTAGGAAGGAGCTTGAGTGGTGTTAGACCTATCAACTTAGTCCATAATGAGCATGAACTAGGTCTTTAGAGTCTAAGAATCAAAGAAATCAACCTTATAAATCTTCTAGAGATTGATAGCTTAGGTTGAGGGAATCTTTATGGAGCCCAAAATGAACTTGGATAATATAGATAAGGAGTTTAACCTCATGGTATCCATGTTAGAAGCTAGGAGTACCTAGTCAAATTAGTTAGGAGCCAATCCCTCTTAGTCACCTCCTTGTGTCAATTAGTGGTCCCCCATAGATTTGTTGTAGGTTTGTAGGGATTATTTGTTTTTAGTTTTGAGATATGGTTATAACTATAATGAGTGGCCATAATGGCCCAGGATGGGATCCTCATGATTTTTTAAGGTGATCTCCAATCCTTATCTATTTAAATAAGAGTTGTATTATATTATAGGGTAAACCAAAATTGATCTAAAGTTATATCAAATTATTTCTAGGATCTCACTTGTATTTACTTCACCCCTCTATACTATAAAACCAACCTAGATCAATTATTTTAATAGCATTTTAATCTTTTAATGAATTTAATCTCTATTTTCTATAAGATCTCTTATATGTTTCAATTTTCTTTTATATTCATGCTTGAATGATCATCAACATTAGGTTAATTAGATTGAAAATTTTTTACTTTATGTATGTCATGGTTATGATGTGCTTAGTTATTATAATATCTATGTGAGTCATTGCATTTCCTTTTTGGTAGTGCTTATAATTTATATGCCAAGTTACAAATTCTCATATGGTGTTTACATGTTTTAGATAATAAACCCATAGTACTCATCATTAGCATAAATTCAAATTGAAGGCATACTCTCAATACCCTTAGAATCCTCCCACTATATGTTCTTGGAAGAATAACTCTAGTAAAACTTGATCTATAGTGTTATATGTTGTCAATAAGAAGTGTGCCCTTGTGAGAAATCATGTCATTCCTCACTCTTATTAGAACATGGAATCTCTCCAAAGTGTGGGTGACTTTAAAAGGGAGAGAATATAAAGATAGGGTTTGTTCTCTTGGTTCTCTCATTAAAACTTACTTTTAAGCCATTACCTACTAATTTTGGCAAAGAAAAGGGTGCAAAAGACACTGCTTGCAAAACAAATAAAATAAAATTGGAAATGAAAGGTAATACACCAATTAGTTTGTGACTGATTATGCTTGAAATGACACATTTTTGAGAGGGAAAAGCTTTCACACATTCACTATACCTAGGTAATATTTCTACAACAATGTTTTATAATAAGGACCTAAAAGATTCAACTTATGCAAGGAAGAACTAAATTCACATCCAATACATTAAATTAATATTTTTTATACACTTATAATTACATTTATAAAATCAAAAATCTCTCATGAAATTACAATAACTAGACAATAAAAAAGGAAAACTAGTATTTAACTAAGCTATATCAATGGCAAACACATGCACTTCACTAGAAAAGCCTGAAAATAGAGGAATTTAGCTTATTATTTATCTCAAAAGGTGAATAAAATTTTTGGAAGAATTTAATCACAATAAAAAAATAAAATATTGATCTTACATTATGGAAAAATGAATGTATATAGAAAATAAAAATATTGGAGACAAAGAAGCCCCAAAGTAGGGGACTTCAAACTTGGTCAAAAACAGCTCTTTAAGATATACATAGCATTTATCATACTTTAAAATATTAATCCTTAATAGTGTGACATGTAATAGAGATTTAATAATGTTTTTGGGGCTTATTAAACTTTTCACAATGTTTTTTCAAGCCTAAACCACTTGGAGAGTGCCTAGATTCTTGTTCTAACCCCTAGATTTTAGCCTTCATGTCTTCTTTGATGAATAAGTCTTCCTCCATGGATGTAGGATTTAAATAAAATTAAATTCCTTGGTTTAACCCTTATTTATCTAATTAATTATTCATTAACACTTGGCATAAGTTTTTTATGAAACTTCTTCAACTACTTTTGACTTTGTCTTCAAATGGGGCATAAGAGGGAAAAAGAGTGCTATTTGAGCTTGAAGACCTATTATAAAATGATTTACTTCATTTAAAACCTTCATATGAATTTTTATAAGTCAAATTTTATGTATCATATCATATATTAACTTGTTAAGGCATTTTGAGGAGTCATATGCATTCATTTTGTCTTCTAGCTCCTTAAATCTCATCATTTTACACTAGGTGTAGAAGGAAAAGTTAGCCTTTTATTCAAATTTGATTCAAGTATTATGAAATATACCATGTATTAATTATTAGGAGCATACCAGTCCTAGTAAAACGTGATTTAATGCATCAAAAACTTAGCAAGACCTGGAGCAACACTAAAACTAAGCATTTTCCATGAACTCCTTATAGCCTTTTTTATGGAAATCTCCTTGTATAGGAGAATTGGGAGGTGATAATGAGAAAATAATACTTGTTACAAGTACCCTATATCCTTCTTCATCTCCATATAAAACATGGTGTGAAAACACCAAGTGTAGACATGTTTTCTAGCCCATTCTTTCACTAGAATTAGGCCTAATTAGCCTTTTTAGCTCTAGAAAGAGAAATATTACTAATTGGAGCTCAAACATGTGTGAAACCTAAAAAAAATTGATTCAATTTTCCCATTCTTCCACCAATATCTATGTTGAATTTGGTGGTCTGAAACATTGTAGAGGTAATAGAACCATGATATGGCCTTTGGAAGGCTTGCCTTTTTGAGGCATTTTCTGACTAGTTCAATAGGATTGAACGTTTTGAGCACCTATAACAAATTTAGTCTATATTTTTGATATTTTAAAGGTAAGAAAAGTCTCAATATACCTCTCCCAAAAATTGGCATGTTTTTATATTCATTAGAATAACTATTTTAGCTCAAAAACATAGAAAAGTATAGTTTTTGTACTATTTTGTATAAGTGAAGGTACAAAAAAACTTCATGTGAATAACCCCATAATATTATAATACAATATATGATATATTTTAGTATGAAACTATGGAATTTTGTGAGCTTTCAATCTCAATCTTTGAAAACAATTTCAAAACAGGGTTTTAGGAGGGTTTTTGATAGTTTTCATCCTTAAAGATTATTCATAAAATTTTGATGTCCAACATGTGAAAATTTTACACAAAATGGAATTTAAATACCCCCTATAACATACCATAACTCTTTTAGGTCCCATTATAATCCTCATTTCTAGTGTGAGCATTCAAACTTGGCCTATCTAATTTCTTTCTCTATTTTATGCACCCTGAGATGGTCTTAAGCCAAAAAGTGGATTCATTGTGAATTATTATGAAAACAAAGAGATTAAAAAAACATAAAAAACACATTATTAACATTTCCAAATGAATTATAATGCTCAGTTAGTGCTAGAAATGGAATTGGACCTCTTTTTGGGAAATAGGTCTAGTCTAGGCTAGTTGGGTTTGGCTGCAAATGATCACTCACCACCACTTATGAATTATTTATAAAGTTTCCTTGGATTTATTCATGTTATTTAAAACTAGGTACACCTTAATAAAAACATCTCAAAGTGTCCCAAATTGTTCCCAATATAACCAACACTCCCTTGATCACTTTGTCACCATTGCCTGCATTCTTGTTTGCTTGAAAGTAACCTACCTATGAAACAAAATAGAGGATATTTTCCATATTTTTATTGAAATTTGAATATACTATTCGTTGATTTTATTTTATTTTGATTATATTATGATATTCCCACTTTTAAGTCTCTATTAATGCCACATGTATGTGAAAATTTAGCACACAGGGTAGTGGAGGTATGATGTACTACTATGAATGGTGTGTGAGCATTAGAAGAGTTCCAAACTTTAGCAAAGATTTTAATATTTATTCTCCCCTAATTTAAAATATTAAAACAAATATATCATGTCTTCAACCCACATTATTAGTCCCTTCTCAAACACCTGTAGATATACATTAAAATTACGGACAAGGTAGTGAAAGTGATATATGAGTAATTGCATGTTGTCTAGGTTTATTTCCTTGAGAGGTTTATGAGTAAATAATTTTTTAAATAATTTTTTAACACTTATAAACTAAATTAAAACCATATACCTTGATTCAAAACTATCGAAGGTACCTCTATCTCTATCTTAAAGCTCTGTCTATGGCCAAACAATAGTCATCTTCTCCAACATCAAGGCCTTTGGGTGAAATGCAATGCATGGGAGTGTAGAATATCAAGAATGACATTATATCACTTAAATAAAAGTTATTGAGTTAGTTTTCAGATATTAAATTTCATATGAATCTCCTCAAAACATACATACCCTATAGTCAATGCTCCACATCTCTGAGACAACCTATGAACATGCCTATCAAACCATAGAGGGCCAACCTTTCTCTATCTCATGGAGGAAATATATAATCATGATTAAATCCTAAAAATTACATATTTTATTCAAATTTAATTCATTAACATTAAAAAAATCTCACTAAATGCATTTGTACCTTGTTGAAGAGATACACTCAATTGAAACTCTCTAAAAGGAGATACACTCAAAATGGAAACTTGTGAATCATTAATTTAATGAAAAAGGTATGTAATGACTTATATCATATATTTATAACCTATAAATATGAAAAAATCTGATGAGAAACTCATATTTTTCTTTAAAAGTGACCCAAGAGACCACTCATAAAGATAGAAAAAGAAACATAGTTTTATGGTGTAAATACCTTCATGGAAGGAGTTATAATATGAGACAAAGGTTAAAATTAGAATAATGATCCCTAAAATAATCCATCAAAACCATTTCTCTACATAATTTTATGAGCTTTAGAAATAGGTCCAAGAACAAACCCCTCTCAAATGTATAGGCTATAGTGACTTGCTATCACTCTTAGCAATTATTCATAAATATGAGGAAACCAATACATTAAATAATTACACTAAAATAACTCTCACTCATACCCTTAATAATTTTCAAATTTTTAGATCCTAACTCTCTCTCCTCTTTGCATACCAAACATTTAAAACATGTCTTTCTAGAGTTACCAAGAAGGTCAATATAGGATCAAAGTTGGTTTTTGCCATTTTTTCACCTTAAAATTCCTCCAAACCACTTATATAACCCTATGAGTACCCAATAAATCCTATAAGATTATTTTCTCACAAAAATCCTCTGAAAACCAAAATGAAAGCCTCAAAAGGCATATTTTTGCACTAAAAAGGCTATTTTCACCAAGGAGATCTGATTGAAATGTTGTAAAATGTGCTTTTGATTCTTTCAAATGTTTTATGAAGTGAATAAATATGTATTTGATCTTTTTCCTAATCAAATACTATCAAAACTTTCTCTGGAGGGAAAAAAATGGTCAGAAATAAGTCATGAAGTTAGTCTAGCATGTGACCAACCTGATAATCCATATGTTAGGTGTGTAATAAATTGACACATGCTATGACACTCACCAAAAAACTCTAGGCTATTTTCACCATTAATAATAGCTTGAAAAGGCCAAGAAATGACTAGACAAACATAATACAAATGAAGGAAAAGACCTTAACTCACCTAATAAACGTTAATACCTACTAACCATGGATTCTACTGATCACTTTAAGTAAATTTATAGACTAAAATACTGACTTACAAAACAAACTATAATGATATGCAAAGTTTCAAATAGTAGGGGTGATAATTTGACCTATGAGATAAAATTTGTCAACCTTGTGGTGATTCAATTGGGAAGCATGCCTACTATGCTTAAGAGCTAGACCATTTACATGACTTTTGGACTCATAAAACAATGACAAATCTGATCCATGACTGTAAGTACATCTCTTGAATTGAAATAAGAACAATTTTTACTCCAAAACAAGGAAGGAAACACATAAAATAGAGAAACTAACTAATCAAAGTAAATGTGCAAACAAAACACTTATTCAGGACAAAACAAAAACAAACTAATGTGATAAGACAACACTTGGAAGAAAACAAACAAATAAACTATGTAAAAAGAACTTAGCTCTTCAATAACAATGTTCAGATGTATCTCATTAACTAGGATTGGAAGCTCCTCACCATCCATCTTTACAATTTAGAAGGTATTGTGAGATTTGCAGTTGAAGATTATGCATGGTCCACTCCAAAGGGAGTCAAACTTTGTATGCCTTCCTGGTTTATCTCTATCATCATTCCACTTAAGGACTAAATCTCCTTCTTTGAAACTCTGTGAAGAAGCCCCTTTATCAAAGGTTCTCTTCACTTGTGTTTGGTGAATTTCCATGGCTAGCATGGACTAATTTCTAATCTCTTCCAACTCTATAAGCTCAATATACCTGATCTCCATTGGTTCATTTTCCAATAACTCAAGTTGATGCATTATTTACAAAGTAGTAAACTCAAGAGAAATGGGTTACCTTGCTTCTTTGCCATAAACCAAATTGTATAGAGAGTTGGCTATTGATATTTTATATGTGATCTTATCAATCCATATAACTGATTTCAACTTGAGATGCCATGACCTCTAATTATCTTCAATAGTCCTTATGATCTTCAATAGGTTCTTATTTATGGACTCAACAAGGCCATTTCTATATGGATAGTGGTTTGATAAAGTGTTGAGACAAATACCATGTTGAATATTCCATTGGATAATTCTAGTTCCTATAAAATCCATGGCATTATTATAAATGATGGTTGACGGAACTCAAAATCTAGTAAGCAAACCTTTATAGAAATCTAGAACATTGGATTCATTTTCTTATTTCAATACAACTACTTCTATCCATCTTGTGAAGTAATCCAAATTAAATATCCACTTATGACCTAAGCTTGAAGGAGGATTTATGAGTCCAATAAAGTCTAATCCCCATTGGACAAATTGTTGGTCCACCACAATTGGATGGAGAGGTAAGGTTACAAGTTTCACTTTTCCTACAAACAAAACACATTGTTTGCATTTCCTAACCCATATATGGCAATCACCAAATATTATCAGCCAATAATATCCACCTCTCATTATCTCAAGGGTTGCAGTCCTTGTTGAAAAATGTCCTCCACCATGTCCATCATGGAACTCTTCAATCAATTTTTGTGTTTGGCTTGGATCTATACATGTTAATAACATGTCATTGATATCTTTATTTAAAATAACACCATCAAAAATAAGAAATGAAATTTATTTCAATATAAAATATATTCTTTTTGAATAACTTAGATGAGAAGGATAAATACCATCTTGGAGATATCTTACAAAGTCATGAAACCAGCTAGAAGGTGAGGTATGATCAACTTCATCTTCGTCATCATTTGACACTCAAACAACCTCATTAGCCTCTTTTAAGTCTTGGCATAGATGCTCACAAATTCATTTACCTATAATCAGCTTTATGACCTTGATTTCCACATCATACTCTATTACCTTTGTTATCCAACCAGCCCTCTTCTCATTTATATCTTTGTTCAAGAGGAACTCCTTAATAGTTGGATGGGCAACCATTAGCTGTATATTATTATAATATTTAAACTTCTTGAGAGACCTTATAACTAAAATTAAATGTTTTTAAATAAAAGAGTACCTTATTTCATAATCCTCTAAGCTTTAAATGAATAAGGTTATTGGTTGATCTAAGGCCTCATGATTCTATCGAATAAGAATACCTGAAATGGTGTCCATGTTAGCATATGTGTACAAGATGAAATAGTCTATGGAAAATAGATTTATAATTGTACGAGAATTATCTATGGCCTTCTTTATCTTTTCAAAACTCTTCACTCCTTCCCTAGACCAGCTAAAACTTTGATTCTTATTTAGCATGGTTGTAAGTGGCTTAGCTAAAGTGGTAAAATCTCAAATGTATATTCTTATAAAATTGATTTTCCCTAGGAAGATTTGCAAAGAATTTTTATGCCTTGTCAAGGAAAGTGTAAGAATAAAATATATTATTTTATAATCTAAACTCAAACCATATTTTGAAATAACATTCCCAAGAAGCTTATATTCATGAACCAAGAAGACACACTTTTTGGGATTAAGAGATACCCCAAATTGCATACATATTTTAATTTTTTTTTAAAATTAAACCATGTGCTCACTTTAACTCTTTGAAAACATGGTTATGTAATCCAAATAGATAAGTAAAAACCTGTTAAAAAGACCCTAAAATGCTATATCCATGGCTCTTTGAAAGGTTACTCCAGCATTGGATAAACCAAAGTGAATCTTTTTATATGCAAAGGTCCCCCACTTTAAAGTGAAGGATATATTTAATTGATCCTCTTCCTTAAATAATATTTTATTGTAACCACTATATCCATGCAATAAATAAAACCTCTCTGAACCTACAATCGGTTGTAAAATTTGTTCTATAGATGACAATGGATAGTGATCTTTAAGGGATGTCTTATTAAAATCCTGGAAGTCAACACATAATCTAATCTCACCATTATTATTTTGTATTCGAACAATATTTTCCACCCAAGTTGAGTGCTTGATTAGGAATATAATAGCTGAATCTATGAGGTTATGAAGTTCAACTCTCATCAAAGTCTTAAGCTTTAAATTAATAGGCTTTTGTCTTTGCCTCACTTGTTTAGTTTCAACCTCTAACTCAATGGTGTGTTGAGATAAACTTTGGTTTTATCCATTGATATCACTATATTTACATGTAAAAAAATCAAAAAAACTTGTACATAATTCAATGAAAGCTTTCTTTTGTGAAGGAGTGCATACCTTACCCAATTTTAAATTCTTACTAGCTATAATCTCCACATTGGCATAATGTTATTCTTTTGTTGACAAAGATGAATTTACCTTCCTTGACTCATCATCACCACTGAATATGGCATCAAGTGTAACCAATAATTTGGGTATATTATTATTTTTTAGTTGCACAATCTAATCACCATACTATTGCAAGTACTTTGACTAATTTCTTAAGGAAAACTTAGCCTCTTCTTGCAAGAACCTTACAATCTAATTGCCATCTTCAAACACTTGCCAATTCTCATTTTCATCTAGAATAGAAGGCTTTACACCACCTTTATATGTGACTAATTTTTTTTCATTTTTAATATCAGTTGGCATATTAAAGTGTGCCTCTATAACATCCAATCTATTTACATATTGGTTTTCATCTCTTGGTATTGCCTAAATTTTGAAAGCTTGAAAATACTCAAGTACCACAACCTATGATTAAAATATATAAGAAATAAAAAATTTCATACATTAAGACCTCCTACTTGGTGAACTATAAGTTCACTATCACCAAAAACTTGCAATGTGTTGACTTTCATCCTCCTAGCCCACTGCAAACCATGAACTAGTGTTTCATACTCTATAACATTATTTGAATAATAGAAATAAAACTTAATAGAATAAAATAAATATGATTTTATGGATAAATCAACATCATTATAGCCCTGATACCATGCTTATTCCTTGATCCATCAAAGTATGATTGTCATAGATCTTCACTAGATTCATCATCCTTCACCATGGCTAGAATTAGTGCATCATTCTCATGAAGGAAATAAAAACCAAGTCCATATTAATCAATTAAATTATAAATATAATGATCATTCAAGTTATAGACCCACTCATTAAGGAATAAATATATAACTCCATCTAAATATGATTCAATTTCCACTCCATTAGTTCATAGCATCTCATCCAAGATGACATAGTTAGTGTTCACAATACTTGGAATATATAGATCCAAATAGAAAAATGTAATGGGTTCATAATGTATTGTTACCTTAGTACCATACCTATTTTTAAACATCAAATATGTCCAATCAACTGACAAGTATCCTCCAATATTTGAGTTGAAGTCCCTTGAAAGACACATGGCAAAGTAAAGAGGTAAGTCCACCATAACTACATCTAGCTAAAAGGTAACATTGTGATAATCATGTAGTGTCAAATATCCTTGTTTGTGAACCATATAAATATAATAAACCCTTAGTATTTTTTTAATAAACAATACCAAGCTTATCTAAAATTTTCTTGGGCATAAGAGTACTATTGGCTCCACTGTCCACCATGCAGTTATGAACTAAAGAATCACCAAATATCAAATAGAGGTAAAAAGGAAGAGAATTATTTGATTTCACCTTATTTTTATCCACCTTTACCATATTATGTACCTACTTTACTTGTTTCTTCATTGGTTGGTCTAAATTAGTCAAGACAACACCTTCATTCTCAATTAGTTTTAAAGATAACTTAAGAGCTGAAAGCTCCTAAATGAGCATGTCCTTTTATCCTATAATAGAGAGAGAATCCCACATGATTAATCTGATGTTATACATATTCATTTGATCCATTACATTTAATTGATCCCCACTAACCCTTGTCAACACCTTTTGAACCACTGATTTCTCACAAATTAGAGGTACTTGATGAACCTTTCCAACCTTTGTATTTTAATTGTTTTGTGTTGTAGGGGAAATAATTTGATATTTGGTACCTTTAGAAACAACATTAGGGGTAATTTAATCATGACTCACATATTGATCCTCATCAAAAACTATTATTTTAGCTCTACCAATAGATAAAACTTGGCCACTTGAAGTGGTAGTCTCACCACCCTGATTGAAAACAACACGATCATCTATTTGAAAATTTAAATTAATAACATGAGTCTACCATTAAACATTTTGAGTCTCTCCTTGTGATACCAAAATTTTCTATTTATATTTACCTCCTTGAAGAGAACACTCTTCTTATGTGATTTGTGGCATAGTAATGTTTAGTGACACCAAGGCTTAGTTTTGCACATCATTGAGATTGGAGGGCTGTCAACTAGAGTCTTGCATCAAATTGTTTTGAGGTGGAGTAAGAAAAATATCCTTTAAAGTGGAAGTTACATTAGGATCAAGAGATGCATATCATTTATCTTAAGTTATGGATCCTTGAGCTTGGTAGGGCAGTCTATTCTCTCTAAACCCTTGATAAGGAGGCCTTTCATCTCTAAAGGGATGATAAGTGGGATGATTTTGTTGTTGATAAGGCATATTATCATAATATTTCTAACTCTTTAGTTTTACTATTTCATTTCCAAAAAACTATAGAAAAACTTTCAGCTCTCCAAGCTCACTAGCTTGACTAGAAGGGGATAAAACTTGGCCTTCAAGAGATAGAATATGAGCTCAGGATGGAATGTGAGGAGCTTGAGGGGATTGTATAGACTAAAATTATAGGAATATAGGAATTGGAGGCCTTGGGGAAAGCTTACCATCTTGTATCAAACTATTCTCTACTCTTATTTCAACCTCATAAGCATCTAACAAGGTATTACCACCCATTAACTATATCATCACACTAATATTAGATTTGAGTGCACTCAAATAGTAAAATAAGGCATATTATAGGGATGGCCTAATCAAAAAATGTATCTTAGTTAATGTCTTTTGAAATATGAGGTAGAAGTTAGTCATGAAATCATGAGGAGCCCTTTTTATGGTAGTCATCTGTTTAACTAAGGATAGGTGATTAGATTTGTCATTAAATTATCTGACTAAGGATGATCTTAATTCATCCAAAGAAGCAATTGAATTTAGTGGGAGGTTTCTATACCACTATAGTTCTTTTCCTTTAAAACAATTAACAAGCAGTCTAATAGCTACATTCTCCTGAATAACATTATGGACTAAACAGATGTTTGATCTTCTCCTAAGAATAATGGGATAATATTGAGATATGATATAGGAATATCATCAAAATAGGTTAGATTTAGTGGAATACCTCTATTGAATGGAATAAACACTTGGTTTTTGATGGCCATCTAGATAGTGGGGATTGCACTACTTAAGACAATAGGATGACCAAGAGACAAATATTTATTTTTTGGATATGGATTTGTCTTATTAAATATTTCTCTTTTATATGAAGTAGAAGGAAACTCAATGAACTCAATAGGAATACCTTTACTATCTAACCTTGTGGTAGCCTTTAGCATGAAAATGTTGGTTGAATACTACTATGAACTCTACAACTTGAAGAATCCTTAACTTTTAATTATGATCAATGTATTATGCTACTATAATTACTTTTCCTCAGCTCCAAACTTTAGCTATGCCAAGGATAATGGATCCCATGAAACATGCTAAAAACTATTGTCAATTAAGAGTGTGTCCTTGTGAGAAATTTTGTTATTCCTCACTCCTGTTGGAACATGGAATCTCTCAAAAGTGTGGGTGAATTTATAAGGGAGAGAATATTTAGAGAGGGATATTTAACTTGTTACTCTCACTAAAACTTATTTTAAAGCTATTGCATATTGATTCTAGCAAAGAAAAGGATGCAAAAGACACTGCTTGCAATGAAACTAAAAGAAAACCAAAAATTAAAGGTGATGTACCAATTGTTTTTTCATCATTTATGCTTGAAATGACACTTTTGTGAGAGGGAGAAGCTTTCACATACTCACTATAACTAGGTAGGATTTATACAATACTATTTAATAATAAGGACCTAATAAATTTAACTTATACAAGGAAGGACTGAACTCACATCTAATACATGAACTTAAATTTTTTTAAGACACTTATAGTGACCTTTATACCATCAAAAATATCTTATGAAGGTACAATAACTAGACAATAACAAAGGAAAATAAGTATTTCACTAAGTTATATCAATAACAAGCACATATGCTTCATTCAAAAATCCTAAAAATGGAGGAATTTAGCTTCTTATTTCTAAAAAAAGGTGAATACAAATTTTTAAATCCTTTAATCACAATCTAAAATTCAAAGAGTGATCTTACATTCAGGACAAATGAATATATATAGCAAAGAAAAATATTAGAGATAAAGCAACCCCCAATTTGGGACATCAAACTTGGTAAAAAATTTCTCCTTCAGTGTTGTGTATCTTTTCTCATCCTTTCAAATATTAATCCTAAATAGTGTGGCATGTAATGGTAAACTTTTCATAATGCTTGGTCAAGCCTAGACTACTTGGAAAGTGCCTAGATTCTTATGCTAACCCCTAGATTTTATCCTTCATGTCTTCTTTGATTAATGAGATTTCCCCCATGGATGTAGGATTTAAAGACCATTAAAATACTTGGTTTAACCCTTATTTAACTCATGAATGATTCATTAACACTTGGCACAAGTTTTTTATGAGACTTATTCAACTCCTTTTGACTTTATCTTCAAATGGGGTGTAAGAGGGAAGAGGAGTGCTACTTGAGATTGAATACCAATTAAAACATGATTTAATTCATTTTAAATATTCATATTAATTTTTATAAGTTAAATGTGGCATATCATATCATATATTAATTTGTTAAGACCTTTTGAGCAGTCATATGCATTCACTTTGTCTTTTAGCTTCTTAAATCTCATCATTTTACACTAGGTGTAGAAGGAAAACTCAACCTTTTATTCAAATTTGATTCAATATTTCTGACCTATACCATTTATTAATTCTTAATATCATACTAATACTTGGATAAAACAATTCAATGCATCAAACACTCATCAAGACCTATAACAACACTAAAACTAAGTTTTTTCATGAACTCCTTGTAGCCTTTATTTTTGAATATATCCTTATCTAGGATAATTTACATGTGTTAATGAGAAGATAATACTTTTTTTATGTACCCTCAATCCTCCTACAGATGCATTCGAAAATTGGTGGCCAAACTCCAAGTGTAGTCATGTTTTCTAGCCCATTCTTTCACTATAATTAGGCCTAATTAGCCCTTTAAGCCATAGAAATAAAATTATTGTTGTTAAAAGATAAAAAATGTGTGAAAAATTTAAAAAAAAATAAAAATTATTAACTTTTACCATTCTCCAAAAAATCTCCATGTCAAATTTGGTGGTCTTGAACACTATGGAGGTATTAGAACCATGAAATGGCCTTTGGAAGGCTTGCCTTTTTGAGGCATTTTCTAATTAGCCCAAAAGGATTGAATGGTTTGGGCATATATGAATAATTTGTTATGTATTTTTAATCTTGTAAAGGTAAAACAAGTTTCAATATATCTCCAAAAACAATTATCATCTTTCTACACTCATTGGAACACCCATTTTAGCTCAAAAAGATGGAAATGTGTAGTTTTTTAACTATTTGACACAAGTGAAGGTATAAAAAAATTTCATGTTATTAATAATATGAAATTATACTACAAAATTTTATAATTTTTATGATTCAAATTTTTAATTTGGTAAGTTTTCCAACTTAATCTTTGTAAATAAGTTCAAACTGGGGATTTAGTAGGCCTTTTGATAGTTTACACCCTTAAGGATGATTCATAAAATTATGACATCAAACCTATGAAAATATTCCAAAAAATTAATTTAAATACCCTTTATAACATTCCCTAACTCCTTTGTGTCCAATTATAAACCTCCTTTCTTGTGTCAACATTCAAACATGGCTTATCGAGCTTTTTTTTCCATTTTGTGCACCCTGTGATTGTCTTAAGCTGAAAGTGGATTATTTATGATTTATTATGAAAAAAATAGATTAAAAAAACTAATAAATCATAATTAAAATTTTACCATGATTTTTAATGCTCATTTAGTTCTATAAATGGAATTGGACCTCCTTTTGGGCAATAGGCCTAGTCTAGGCTAGTGGGGTTTGGTTGTAAATTATCACTCACCATCAATTTTGAGTTATTTATCAAGTTTAATTGGATTTATAAATGTTATATCAGACACAATATACCTTAATAAAACATATAAAAGTGTCCCAATTTGTTCCCAAGATAACCAACACTCCCTTTAATCACTTTCTCACCACTATTTGCATTCTTGTTTGCTTGAAAGTGACCTACCTTTGAGACAAAATAGAGTATATTTTACATATTTATACTAGTTTTTTAAATATATTATGGGTTATTTTATATCACAAGGACCATAATTAAAAAAAAAATTAGTTAGATGATCTCTCCATAATCTTCAACCATCATAAACTCTCAGACAATTTTTTGGAATGTTGACTATGTGTAGGGTTTATGACATGATTGTAATTTATCCTTATATAAACCTTCTCTTGACATATTTACATGATATTTTGAATTTATGTGAATTTTTTTTATATAAAAACCCTTAATATCCTTTAAAACATATTTAACACTTCATCCTTTGTCAACCTCCCAATGCATATCTTTCACTTGACTGCTCTAATGACAATCAATTGTGACTACATTGTTGGCTCAAGGAATGTTATAGGTGTCCATTGTTGTATTAAATTTATAAAATTTTATCTTGTGACTAATATTACCTTTTTAATTTCATCACAAAATCCCATTTTTCATATTACCTTTCATATCATTATACTAAGAACACTTTTACCTTTCAAAGTTAGGTATGCTTCTTATAGGAGGTTGTAGGTGAGTATGGTTATGTTTAACTTGTGAATTTATTCATTTTTAAATTATGATATGATTTTAATTGAATAATTATATATTAATTGTATTTTATTATCATATCCTTGAGTATGAAACTCATTGTGATCTCAACTTACATATCCTTCACTTGACAGTGGCTTGAAAATGGCTTTTAGCCTTGTGTAACTATAAGTTGCCTTCTATGGTTTAAAGTTGATTGAAGATGATAACTTGAATAAATATTATAAATTACCCTTATTTTATCATTTAATTATATTATCTACCCCATATGACCATTCATCACTCATATACCATAGTGTTTCTCTTGTTAGACCATTATCCCTTCTTCACTCTTTATGGCCATGGTGGCTGTGTGTATGTATGGTTGTAGGTACATAACTTTGGTGTATGAATGCATAAGTGATTTAAATATTCACCTAACCCATTTTATAACTCACCAATTTATTTAAAACCTTCATTTTCTCTTTTTACGACATTCATCCTACCATATTCAACCATCTCTTCTTGTTTAGGCTTAGGGAATGAAAGAAACCTTCTAGCAGGCTTGTAGCCTATCACTACCCATAGCTAACTATATTTGGATCATGATGATATAAAATTGATCTCAAATTTTTCATAAACTTATATAATATACAAGTTGAACCTAAAACCAACTTTCATCATGGAAACCTTGATAAGAAAACATGAACTTAGTTGACTATACTTCACTTGTGACTATAGGTGGAAGTACTTGTTGTAGGTTAGTTGAAATATACCTAATCTCATTGAAATATTCATCACCTTAATTTTATATATAATATTGAGTTCATCCTTGAAAAAATAGGATTATCAATCACATCCCCAAGTCTCACACCTTACAAAGTTTAACTTAGAACACTATTAAGACTTTATAAGACTAACTATAGGTCACCTCTATATGGACAAAGGAGGAGTATAATAGTGACCATAGGGTGTCATGGTGGTCAAGAAGTTTGTAATCTAACCCATTTTAACCATCCTAACCCTACATAAGGACTATGTGATGAAGTCTTCCTTTGGTGCTAGTTTATTGTCACCCTTATGTGATTGTAGGTATCTCTTTTTGAATCAAAACACGCCTATATCTAGCTATTTATGGTTTAGGTCATGATTAGGTCTTATGTATGCTCCATTTTAAATCCTTCAAGCCCACTTAATAGTTAAACTTTTCTTATTCCACATTTTGAGTTAGGTTAACACACTCACTATATGGCCCAAACCTTTCATTGTTCACCCTACTGCCAACCTATAATATTTGCATTCTTATGATTAAGAGGAAACCTATAGGTGGAAGTTTACACTAGATACTAAATGAAAACTAATTTTGATAACATTCATCCTTTGAGAATCATATTATTATTTTCTTTCAAAGGGAGTCACTTATGGACAAATTATACTTCCACTTGATGTCACAATTTTTAGGGTTTATATGAGTTTAACCTTTGCAAAGAACAATGGCATTCTACAGTGGAAAAATGCATGGAATGTGGGACCTTTAACATCATGCTCCTCTAACCAAACCCTTTCTTTCCTTAACAAAATTTTACCCTTTCATGAGGGCTATAAGATAGATCCATTTACACTAATAAACAATTCAATATGAACTAGCATGAAAATATCCAAAATACCACAAGGTCTCTATTTAAAAAGTTTAAGGTAATTGGTCCCTAAACCTATTTTCTCCCATCATAAACCATGGCTTAAATCTATCTAATTTTATATGAATTTGAAGATGACTCCCAAGATATTTCATAACTATTCATCCCTTTATGAGGATTCCCAACATGTTCAACCTATTTATCCCCACTATTAAGTATCTATCAATGTCACCTATAGGTGAACATTTGGCACATAGGGCAGTGGAGGTATGATATACTATTATGAATGGTGTATGAGCATTGTAAGAGTTACAAACCCTCTCAAAGTTTTTCCTATTGATTCTCCCCTCCTTGAAAATATTCAAACCAAGATCTCATGTCTTCAACCCATGTGAATAGTCTCTTCTCAAACAACTGTAGACATACATTAATATTGTAGACAAGGTAGTGAAAGTGAAATATAAGAAATTTCATATTGTATATGTCTATTTCCTTGAGAGTTTTAAGATTAAATCATGTTTTCAAGACATTTTTCACACTTATAAACCAAAGGAAAACCTGTTGATTATGAAAATTATAATGTGAATGAATCAACCCTTTCACCTATCATGAAGGTCAAGTTGGAATCATACCAATCTAATCATAGGGGTTGTAAAGGATCAACTAAGATATTAAATATTTGAGGCGTTTTTATTATAAGTTATAGAAAAATAATCAATAAGCTATTTAAGTAACTTATTCCATTATCACAAATAAAAATCTATTATAAGAATCAGTAAAAATAGAAATATGTAATCTATTCTATCCGATAGACAAAACCTATTAATTTGATAATCTCTTGAAGAATATAAATCTGATCCTAAAATATAAATATGTATCCAACTAAAATCTCAACTTAATTATTTTAAAAATGTCTATAGATTAATTAGAGACAAAGAACTTCAATTAAGAAAATATCAAGCAAAACTACCAACTAAAGAAAAGAACATAAACCAAAAGAGAAAAGGGAATAATAAACTAAAATAGAAAAGATTATAAACTAAAAGTGAAAGAAACTAATATAATAAAGTCTAAGAGAAGGAAGATATAATAACAGAAACAAAACAAAACATGAATAAACTAAGATTGAAAGCATTAAAATCTAGAAACTATTCTAGAGATAAATAATTTAAAATAACTCTAAAAATTATAAAATTAAATAATAACAAAGGAAAAACATGAAATATAGAAACAAGTCTACTCAAATAGAGAAAATTAAAACAAACTAAAGATCATTTTTAAAACCAATCTAAACTAAAAGGAAAGTAAACTATAAACTAGACAAGAAAAAGATAAATATAAATCAAACGAGAATACAAAATCTAGAATAGATCTACATTAAATAACTAATCTAAAAATCAATTCTTAGTCTAATAAAATAAAGTAAATAAAATATATTAAGAAGACAACTTAAACTATTTTAAAACTAAAAACTAAAATAAACTTATCTAATCAGAGAAAATATCTATTTATTGGAATTAGAATTAATCATTTACAAAGAGTTGTAAGTCTCAAAATGAGAGTCATCTTAACATAAAGAGCAAATTTTAATGAGAAAATCAACAATATTTCATTACAAAACTTGAAATCATAAATTTTTAATTAAATAGATCAATGAAGTGTCGTGAAGAAGTGATATGATCATCATTTTTAGGTTGAATACTTGGATTCTATGCATAGGACTATAGATAATAGTTATCAAAAGATATTAAACTTAACAAACCTCAGATAATTAGTAATAGATGAAAAATATAACTAGATATACCTATGTTTCATAAGTGACTACTCAATCATCAGATAAAGTACCATTGAGTCTACCTGCAAAAGTTATACTATCTTAAATAAATTGCATAGAAAGAGGAGATAAATGATTGAATTAAAAAAATCACTTCAGTTCTCAATACCTACTGTGATTCTATCTTCAAATGAATGCTTGATCTCCTTTTATATCCTCAACTTCAATTATGAAATAAGTTATAACTAACTTTAGTTAATTATTAGTTAATGTTAAGTAATTGACTTTAAACAAACTCAATTAATTAACTAAAATAGTAAAGATAAATTAGTTAAGACTTTTAAAGTCTTAATTTGATTAAGATATTTAAGATAATTAATTGGGTACTAACCTTAATGGATGGGGAACCATATTAAAAACTAATATAGTAGGGTACATAATAATCATAAAATAATAAATCAAAAACTAATAAATTCCACTTATGTTTAAACCATAATGCCTTCAAATTATACTTAAGTATATATAATTATACCAAATTCTAAAATTACTAAGTATACCAAAATATCAAGAGCTATCAAGTTTGAAGTAGTCAAGTTTGTATGAAAAATTTAAACACCAAATAGAAATTATCCCTTGGATGAAAAATAATCATCTGAATCAGATAATACTTCAATTAATTTCTTGTCTTGATAAATAAGAAAAACATTTTACACCATTTTAGTAGTAGGAAAGGGTAATAATCTGGTCCTTATGTTAGATGTGTCATCATCAATTTCCAACTTAATCGTCTTAATCATCTTGAACTCATTGGATACTTTAGGTTCAAACCTCTTCATAATAGAACTCTTTCCAATAACATGATTTGGAACATCTATGGTTTTCCTTCTATTGACATATCCTTGAACTCTCAAATTTAGCCTTTCTGGCCTCAGAAGGGGTTCATAATGGTCCCCTAACAAGTTTAACCTTCTACACTTTCCACCAAGGTTTGTATTAGATGGAGTAGTGTATCTAAAAGAGTGACCATTTTACCAAAGTCTTTGGCATGAGTTGTTTCTATTTCAAGATAATTATTGGGCTGATCATTGGGCAACTAATTAGCTGGTAATGATTCATCAATTGGTTCACATCTAAAAATAGGGTGATGTAGTTACAAGTAATGAGGATCATGTTCAGTATTATGCTCAAGGTGATAAGAAGAATTACTTTGGGAGTGAGATTGGGCTCCAAAAATTTGACCTTGAAAACCCTTATGACCTCTATGGATAGGAAAATTATTTAGAATATTCCAAAAAATCTAGGTCATAAGCATCAAAATGAATAGACATTCTTGTGCCCCTAGGAAATCTAGGCTCAAAACATCTAGCATAAAACCCAACCCTATTAGAATCTCTGATATAACTTGAATGATTACCACCTTTATTATAATTCTCTCCTCATCCTCCATCATTACTATTTTTAGTTGGTTGATCCCATCCAGACATACTAAGAGAAATAAAAAATATGAAAAAAATATCAAAATTTAAAACCTTGAGACCATGATTACATTTGCAACATGAATCTCAAAATAAATTGCATCACTATACTACATCTCAGACATAATAATATTGGTTTTCATGATTCAAACATAATAAAATATAATGCCAATTTTAAAGATTTTAAGCTTAGACCACTCATGAATACTTATTGACAATCAACTATCATAGAATTTGTAAACTAATCACATATTAAACTGATATAAAATGTCCAATATGCAGGAATATGTTTTATACCCTTAACCACTTCTTATTTCTAAAATGTAGAATAATTCATAAAACATATTCCATATATTTTAATAAAAATATATATTTTTCAATTTTCAACTTATCAACCAATTCAAAATATACTGTAATACTCAAATATATTCAATAACATCCTCATCTTGAAACACCATAAAATGATAAACTTAAACTCACCAAAACCTATGAATTAATTAATGATAATCATCTGCATGGACCCAAAAACTATCATAATTTATGTAAAATGATAACACCTCAAACTGAACCATCATTATATATATTTTCAAAAAACAACTATATTTAATTATATTCCTATTTCATCTTAGAATCTTAAATCTACAATAGTTTGAAACAAAATCCTTATAAACATAACCATTCAAAACTGAGAAACGAAAACCCTTAAATATAAATAAAACTAACAAAAATATAGCTTCCAAATTACTAGAAAACTATCACTCACTGATCATACCGAAATCATCAACTATCATCAAAATCAAAACTCAAAACAAAATAACTAAAAACTAAGAAGGATTTTCCACAAGAAACCTAAAATGATAACCTCAACCTTTTCAAATAGGTCTTATATAGAGGTGCTCAAACCCTCAAAAACATATTGATACTTTATTCAAATTTTACAACTGAAACCCGAGCACATGTTAGATTTTTAGACTTATACACATGCAAAGAATATGTCAACTACACAAAATCATCGAACTGAATGCAATCATTTCCAAAAAATTAAGACAAGTTACCCATGACCAAAAATTGAAACAATAACTCAAAAATTTTATGTCAATTTTGTTCTTAACCATTCCATACAAAACCCATAGACTATCCAAAAGATTTCTTAGCTTTATGAAGACTTAACATTACGTAGACCCAATACGTAGTCATATATTTTCATGAAAGAATCCCTCTAATTTATTTCAAATTTTCAAAAACTTCTTTTATAAATCCATATTTGAAACAAAATAACTATTCTCTTTGCTTTTTGAAACTCCATAGTTCAAGAGAAAATGAAAAACAACATACCTAGCTCTGAGTTCAAATCCTTTCTAAAAAAATTTCACTTGGTTTCCTCTCTACAAATTGAATCTCATCATGCCAAAGCTTCACTTCTACCAGAAGCTTGCCAAAGTGATACAATGAATGAAGAAAAATAGGTTTTTATTTTCCACCCTCTTGAGTAATAACTGCTTAAGTGACATGCTCACTTTCCATTATCTCACAATTACCAATTGCATAATTAGTAATTTTCTAACCCATTTTAGAAAACTAACAAATTTAGCAACCAATTATCCTTCCTATTAACAGTATTGCTAAGTTCCATGATTTGAGATGATTGATTAGCCATAAATGCCAACACATCACCAAATCCGCATTGATCTTGAAAAATTGAGATATGCTTCCAATTATTAATGATTTTGCCAAATCAACCCAACTACGACCGATCAAAGTTTAGCTAGATGACAAGTTATCCACCATGCCATGTTAGGGTATGAGCTTATACACTTTGAAATCATTGAGAAAACATAATTTGTATGACCAAAAAGAAACCTTAGAAGCATTCCTTAGACCAAGTAAAAGGCATGGTAAATTCACATTGAAACCTTATTATTGTGCATTAATATCATACCCCTTTACATCTTAAAATAAGAATGTAATAAGAAAAGCCACTTATAGCTTGTTTCAAGAAATTTATTCAAGGTAACATTCCAAAAATGAACCTAAAATGATTTTGAAAATGGGTATCATGTTTTTCAAAGAACCTATATGTCATTATCTCCCATCAACTAAAAACTTTTGCTCACATAAGTCAAGGATGATACTTATACATTAAGAATTGTGATCATCAGATTTGATTATTTCTTCAATCTTGAACAACTTAACTTTGAATGATAATGGAGTCACTATGTATTTGGATAATCAAGTTAAAAAATAACATGAAATTTATACAAACGAGGGAAATAGAATCATTCAATCAAGATAAAATTTTCAATTCAAACCAAAAATATCCCAATCATAACATCATCATTTATTCTATCCCAAAAATCATGTGAACTAAGAACAACATTATAAATCACTGAAATCGCCAAATATTTATTAATCAACTAAACTGTCAAACTGAATCATCCATTTTAAAATTGAATTATAATACCTCTCATAAATAGATCATAAAGTGACCAAGAATTGATAACAAATATATAAGTCCACTGAGACTATCAAGTAAGTTGAATATAATCTGATCAACAATCATATATGCATATTTTATTTATTCATCCACCATATTTTTTGAAACTGTTGAAACATAAATAAAACCATCAATAAATTATTATAATTTTATAATCAAATATACATGTACAAATATCATCAATCAATAGGGTCCTCGACATTGTTTAAGGCTTTATGATAGAGTCATCTCTATGGTAGTAAGTATAAACTTAAAAATTTAGAAGGGGTGTAGAAAATAGGCATAACATTAGTGACCTTGCTAGTCAATTTTGTGAAACAAATTTTATTAGCAATAGATTTGCCTATAATATGTAACATAGATTTTGCTTTGAGGGTGTAATATAAGAAAATCATTTCTCAAATAGCTAAGCACAAACCCCTTAAATGATGAATTCAACAAGGGATGGAGTGTTCGACTAGCATAACATGAAGAAAGGGAAGATAAATAATAAGGAAGTTTAGGATGGATTCACAAACAATTACAAATTACTTAGGAACATAATCTAAAAATAAAGTAACACATCTACAACCATATATAAATTAGTCATATTATCCATTATTATGACACTAAATTTGAAAGAATATTTCTTCAAATGAATGATAATTAAAACATTTTCCACATATTCTTATATCTTTCCTTCATAATGTGATCTTTATCATCCCACAACCCTTCATTTATCAATGAAAATCAAGGAACAACAAGAAAAAGAAACAAGACAAAAGAAAAATAAACAAACAAATGAAGAAAAGGAGACAAACCAAAAGAAAATAGAAAACAAAGAAAAAGGAAAGAATAAATAGATAACTAATTATGAAATAACTTTAGATGATGACCATTTACTAAAAAGCACAACCATTTTCCTTGAAGATCTTTAAGTTAAAAATTGTTATTACCAAGAATTGTGGTTATTCTATAAGGCCCAAGCCATAATGCATCAAATATATGATGTTTTCCCTGATCTTCACAAGCTTTATCCTAATATAACACTAAATCACCAACACTAAACTTCTTATTATAAATCTTTTTATCAATTTTTTTTTTCAACTTTTGCTTAGCCTTTTCTAATTTTTGTAATGGATTTGCTTTGGATTCATTAAGTGCTATCAAATCATGCAACATTTCTTCAATTAAATTTGTATCTTCAGTTGTATATTGTAAGGCAGACCTTGTTGAATAAATTTGAAGTTCTATAGGTAAAGTAGCTTCAAACCCATATGCTAACATGAAAGGATAATAACTAGTTACTACTTTAACAATAGTTCTATCAGCCTATAAGGCTTCCAAAATTTTAATATGCCAATTCTTTTTACTAGCACAAACTAATTTTTTATTAATAGAAATTATATTTTTATTAGTGGAATCAGTTTGTCCATTTTCTTGTGGATAATATTTTGATGAATGCCTAGAAATGATAGAATATTTTCTTAAAAATTGTAAAAATTCATTTGAAACAAACTAAGGTCTATTATTAGAAATAATCTCATATGGGACACCAAATTT
This sequence comes from Torreya grandis, assembly GCA_037957365.1. Taxonomy (NCBI): domain Eukaryota; kingdom Viridiplantae; phylum Streptophyta; class Pinopsida; order Cupressales; family Taxaceae; genus Torreya; species Torreya grandis. The sequence goes on from JARHVA010002108.1 coordinate 2,164,916, forward strand.
AGAGAAAATTTGATTTTCTAAAAATGAAATTACTTCACTTGTTACTAAAATTTTAAGATCTTTGGTCTCAAGTCATTTAGTGAAATAATCTATGGCTATCAAAATATATCTACAACCTATAGATGAAGGTTTGTGAATGTCTAAAATAAATTTAATGCCCCATTTAATAAAAGTTTTTTCAGGAATAATTGGATTTAAAGGCATTAAAGATAATTTATCCCTTCTAACAAAAATTTGACAAGGCATACAAGCATGAACCAATTTATAAGCATCTTGAAACAAAGTAAGCTACTAATAGCCAGTTCTTAAAGTCTTATAAGCTATTTTTTTTTGCATAATGTCCATCGTAGTTTCCTTCATGATATCCCCTAATAATTTCCTGAGTTTGATCATGAGTAGGACATCTTAATAAAATATCATCATGATTACGATAGAAAAATAAATTCTCTAGTAAACAAAAATTTAATGTTTTTAATTGTAAGAATGTTTTTCCTTCTTATTTAAGTTATTAGGAAAAGATTAATTTTGGAAGTAATCAACCAAATCATGATACTATTCATCTTTAGCCAACAAATAATCTCAATCATTCATTTCATGTCCAAACTTAAAACTTTTAGCAAATTCAACAACTTTCATAATTTTAAAGTGTGGTTTTGTATTTAATTTTTCATAAACTGAGAGAAATAGAATGTTTATGTCTGAGGTAGCATTATCAGCTAAGTGTTTATCTAATTCATTTCCTTTAATAGTTTTTGAAGTTTCAATTCAAGGTCAAATTATTGAATATGCAAAATCCACTTAGTAAGTCTCCCTTGAATAGTTGGTTGTTTTAAAAGATATGATAAAATAGGTACATTAGATCACAGAAGAACTTTGTTTCTCATTAACAAATATCAAAACTTAATTAAAGAAGAAATAAGTGAGAAAACAAATTTCTCAATGAGAGGGTATCTATTATATGTATCTTTTAAGACTTGGCTCATATAACCAATAGGTTTTTTCTCATTATTTTCAAATTATTGAGTAATTATGGCTACTATAGCCCTTTCTATAGCATTAACATAAAGGAAAAAATCTTTATTCAAATCAATTTTATCAAGGATAGGCGCACTTGCAATAGCATTCTTGACAAAATTAAAAGCTAAATCAGCATTTTCATCCCAAATGTAAATCTTATCTTTCTTTAATAACAATTTTAATGGGTTAGTTTTCTCAGTGAAATTAGAAATAAATTTCCTAACAAAATTTATTTTACCAAAGATCTTAAACTTGACTGATTTTTGGGAAGAGGTAATTCCTTTATTTCTCTAACGTGTTTGTGATCAATATAAATACCTTCTTTATAAATTACATGTCCTAACAATTTTCTTTTAGTTACACTAAAAATAGATTTTTAAGGATTTAGAGAAATACCAAACTTTTTACATCTTGTGAATACTTCATGAAGATGATCTAAATGTTTCTTTCTTTTCTTGGAATGAATAGTGAGGTCATCTAAGTAAATTTAAATGACTATTTCTACCAAATCATCAAATACAACATGCATAGCCCTTTGAAAAGTGGCTCATGCATTCATTAAATAGAAAGGCATCTGATTATAAGCAAAAATGCCTCTACACATGGTGAAAGTAGTTTTATGTCTATCATCAAAATTTACAAAGATTTTATTATAACCTAAAAAACCATCTAATAAAGACATCATTTCAAAACATGTAATCTATTGTAAAATATGATCTATACTAGGTAGATGAAAGTTATCTTTTACACTTGTTTTATTTAAATATTTAAAATCAACACAAAGTATAATATCACCATTTTTATTTCTTATAGTTACTAGATTAACAACTCATTCAAAATATATTATAAGAAAAATGACACCAACATCGATCATTTTATCCAACTCTTTGTTAATGGTGTATTCTACTAAAGGTCTAATTCTTTATATCTTCTACCTCACATGTTTGATACCTGACTTAATTAGAATGTAATGTTTAATAATATAAGACTATGCAAATACATCAATAAACTCTTTAAATAGTTTGATGAACTTAACCTTTTCATTTTTAGTTACTTGAATCCATAAATAGACATAGTTAGGATCATATTTGGTGCCTAAATTTATGATAATGGTCTCACCTATGATCCTTATTGATCACTATTTAGCTCTAATGATTTTGGGTTGGTCATTGGGTGAAAACATAGATTCTAAGCTTACTAAACTAGTAGACAATTTGTTAGTACTTAGCTATAAATAATCTCCACAATTAAGTATCTAATCATCATGATCAAAGTAATTTACTTTGAGAAATGAATCTATGTGCTCACAACTAAAAATTGGATAATTATCATTTAAATCAAGGACCTTAGGATAAAAAACTTCAATTAAGGGAAAATCAAAAGTGGGTTCAATTTCATTCAAGTAAGATTAGAAGCATAAATTACAAGTTTATCTACTCTTATATTAAATTCTCTAAGAATATGAGTGATATTGAAGGCTTAAAAAATTTTAATCAATGCCCAAAATTTATGAGTGTAATGATGCAAATGGGTTTGATTGGTTTTATAGATTTTCTAAATTTGTCTCACTATTAACTTTGAATCTCCAAAAACTTCTAAATGTTTAGCATTCAATTTTATAGGTTTTTCTAATCCCAAACATAATGCTTCAAATTATGTTGTGTTATTAGTGTTTTCAAAAGACAATTTTTAAGTATAATGAAATATCTTACCAACAAGAGATATGAGATAAATATCAGCACTAATACCTTGTTGAGAAAAAGCTCCATCAAAGTAAAGAGACCATAAAAGATTTCTTTTAAATATTTCATCTTGCTAGTTTTTTGGTTCATCAACATTTAATAACTCATAAGTTTCAATACATATTTCTACGTAAGAGATGTTAGATGAATAAGGAGATTCAATCACAGTACCAAAAAAACTTCTCTTAATAAATGTAATCCCATTATTGATAAGAACCCAAGTTACATTGTTACCAACAAACACCCCAGTAGCTTTTGACCAATCTCTTCCTAATAGCATTGCATAACTACTAGGAATATCTAAGACTTGAATATTGGTCATACATCTAATACGTTCATCCTACACAATATTCATGACTATGTTGGGAAACCTACCACAACTTTAGTTTGTCTAGCTTCAAAAACAGTAAGTTTTCTCCTATCTGCTTCATAAGAAATACCCAATTGATCAATAATACACTTAGGCATGATATTCTTTGAGGCACTAGTATCCAAAATACAATTATGAATTATTTTATTTTCAATCTAAAAAGTGACATATAAATTAGGTATATAATCATTAGGGGGGTCAAATTGTTGATAAAATATATGTTCAACATTATTTTCCTCTTGTAAACTTACATCAAGTATTGGATTTTTAACAGCTTCATTATTCGTATCTAATTATTCAAGAAGACTAGTAGCCTATAATAAATAAAATATAGCTTATATGGTTGAAAAATCATCAATTATGTTGTAAGTCTTACATCTATTTGTCTAAAATTCTTAGATTTTATAATGTTGATAATGTGTGTTATTATATCTAGTTGCAAAAGGAATGTTTTGATGATTTTTGTCATTATCATTTTGAGTTGTTTTACCTTTATCATCTGAATGAGGTTTATCATTTTTTGAAGAATCATCAAGAGTATTTACATTAAATACTAAATCTACAGTTATATTATCTTTTCTATGTAAAAGATACTTTTTAAACTTATTAACAACTTGACATATTTCAAGATTATGATCAAGATCACATATATTACAATAATAAGCAATATTATCATTTTTTAAATTTTTATGTGAAGAAGGTTTATAATTAAGTTGTCTCTTAATAATGGCCATCTCATTACCTAAACTTTGAATTGCTTTTAATATTTCTGCATTATCTAAATTTAAACTTGTGATAGACCTATCTTTGAAACCTATGCATTTAAGCTTATTTTCATAATCAATACAAAATATTATGGTTTGATCATATTCAACTATATCTTTATCTTCTGGTGCCATTTTGTATTTTAAGGGTAAAGCATTGCAAAAATAAAATCTAGATAGTTTTTTAGAAGGTCTAAGATCACCTACAATTTTATGACATAACTTGGTGAATCTAGAGACAAAATGATACATGGTTTTACTTGGATCTAATGAAATATTTGAAAGATAATTAACTAAATAAAAAATTTCCTTGGCTTTACTAAAGGAAAATTTTAACCATTCATGTACATCTTTTCAACTGTTAATCACTTTTACAGGTAGACTAACAAACACTTGATAAGATTTTATTTATAATGTGTGTACAAAAACACTTAAATAAATATTTTCATTAGTTATCCCAAGAATGGAACAAACTAATATAAATGCCTCTAAGTGATCTTCTCAAGATTCTCCAAGAACACCAAAAAAAATTGGTATGTTTAATCCTTTAAGAGAAGGCAACTTACTTAGATGGTTTGTGACATTGATTTGATTTACAAAAATCCAAGGTGCTATAGCTATCTAATGCTCTTGCTGAGCTTCTTCTTCATCTTCACCCTCTATGAATTCTTCTACTTCTCTATTATTTTATAATCCATGAAGTAAATATTCTAATTTTTGTTCTTGTATTAATTATTCTCCCTCTAGTTGATTTTCCTCCACCTAATTTTTGGTTGATGAATTCCTTGCAATTTGATCCACTATTAGAACTTTTAACAGATTATATCTAAAAAGAGTGATTATTTTATACATGATTTTCTTGACTTAAAAACTAATTTGACAAAGTATTTTCAACACACTCAATAAAACCATCAAAAGGAAAATAATTAGAAAGAAAACAAATTCTAGGATTAAATTAGAAGATAAAACTCTTGCATTATATTCTCTAATTCTCCTATTTAAATGTATTATATCTTGCTAAGTTTCATGTGTCAAACTAGAATACCTATTGATTTCAAACTTAAAAGTTTATAATTTTTCATTAATAATTTCAATAACTTGAGGAAGATAATCAAGATGATTATACCATGCAAAATGTGTTAAATAGAAAGCAATATCAACCTAATATTATTTTGTATTAAAAATAGGTTGAACAATAGGAAGTTGTTCACCTCCATGAACCATTAGTAAAGAAAATAGATTTATAAATGACTTTTTCCCCAATAGAGTCACCAAATTTGTTGACGATAAAAATTATAATGTCAAGGAATCAACCCTTTTGCCTATCATGAAGGTCAAGTTGGAATCATACCAGTCTAATCCTATGGGTTCTAAAGGATCAACTAAGATCCTAAAGACACAAAGGGGTTTTATTATAATTTCTAAGAAAATAATCAATAAGTTATTTAAGTAACTTATTCTATTATCACAATCAAAACTCTTTCATAAGAATTAGTAAAAATAATAATATGTAATCTATCCAACAGAGAAAACCTATTAATTAGACAATCTCTTGAAGAATAGAAATATGATTCTAAAATATAAATATGTATTCAACTAAAATCACAACTTTGTTAATTTGAAAAGGTTTATAAATTAATTAGAGAGGAAGAACTCTAAATAAGAAAATATCAATTAAAACTAACAGCTAAAGAAAAAACATAAACCAAAAGATAAAAGGGAAAAGAAACTAAAATATAAAATATTCTAAACTAAAAGTGAAAGAAACTAATATAATAAAGTCTAAGGGAAGGAAAATCTAATAACAAAAATAAAATAAAATATGAATAAACTAAGATCAAAAGCATTAGAATCTAGAAACTATTCCAAAGATAAATAATTTAAAATAAATCTAAAATTTATAAAATTAAACAATAGCTAAGGAATGACCTAAAATATAAAAACCAGTTTACTCAAATAGAGAAAATTAAAACAAACTAAAGATAATTTTAAAAGCTAATATAAACTAGAAGGACAGTAAACTATAAACTAGACAAGAAAAAGATAAATATAAATCAAATGACAATACAAAAGCTTGAAAAGATCTATACTAAATAACTAATCTAAACATCTATTATTTGTCTAATAAAATAAAATAAATAAAGGATCTTAAGAAGATAACTTAAACTATTTAAAAATTGAAAAATATAATAAATGTTTCTAATTGGAGAAACGATTTACAAGAAAACTGAAAAAAATCTATTTATTAGAATTAGAATTAGAATTAATCATTTACAAAGAATTATGAGTCTCAAAATGAGAGTCATCTTAGAATAAAGAGCAAATTTTAATGAGAAAACCAACAATATTTCATTAAAAAACTTGAAATGACAACTCTATAATTGAATAGATCAATAAAGTGTCATGAAGAAGCGATATGATCATTTTTAGGTTGAATACTTTGATTCTACACATAGGGCTATAAATAAAAGTCATCAAGAGATATTAAACTTAACAAAATTTAGATAATTAGTAATAGATAACAAATATAACTGGATATACCTATGTTGCATAAGTGACTACTTAATCATAAGATAAAGTAGCTTTGAGTCTATATGTAAAAGTTGTACTATCTCAAAAAAATTACATAGAAAGAAGAGATAAATGATTGACATTAGAAAAATACTTTAGTCCTCAATACGTATTGTACTTTTGTCTTCAAATAAATGCTTGATTTCCTTTTATATCCTCAACTTCAGTTATGAAATAAGTTATAAATAACTTTAGTTAGTTATTAGTTAATATTAACTAATTAACTTTAAATAAAGTTAATTAATTAACTAAAATAGTAAAGATAAATTATTTAAGACTTTTGAAGTCTTAAATTGATCAAGATATTTAAGATAATTAACTGGGTACTAACTTTAATGGGTGGGGACCCATATTAATTAATAATATAGTAGGGATCATAAAATAATAAATAAAAAATTGATAAATTCCACTTATGTTTAAACCATAACGCATTCAAATTATACTTAAGCATATATAATTATTCCAAATTCCAAAATTATTGAGTGTATTAAAATATCAAAAGTTATTGAGTCTGAAGTATTCAAGTTTGTATGAAAAATTTCAACACCAAACATAAACTATCCCTTAGATGATCAATAATCATCTGAATTAGATAATACTTCAATTACTTTCTTGTCTTGCTCATTAAAAAGAACATTATACTCCATTTCAATAGTAGAGAAGGGCATTAATATGTTCCCTGTGTTATATGTGTCATCATCAATTTCTAGCTTAATCCTCTTAATCATCCTAACCTCATTGGATAATTCAAGTTCAACCCTCTTCATAGCATAACTCTTTCCAATAGCATAATCTAGAACATCTATGGTTTTCTTTTTGTTGATATATCCTTGACCTCCCAAATTTAGCCTTTTCGACCTTAGAAGGGGTTCACTATGGGAACCTAATAAGTTTAACCTTCTACATTTTCCACCAAGGTTTATATTAGATGAAGCAGGTGTATATGAAAGAGTGGCCATTTTCCTAAGGTCTTTGGCATAATTTGTTTCTATTTCAAGTTGATTATTGGGCAATTGATTAGTTGGTAGTGGTTCATCAACTAGTTCACCTCTAAAAATATAGGGCTTCAATTGTAATTAATGAGGATCATGTTTAGGATTATGCTCAAGGTGATGAGAAGAACTAATTTGGGAGTAAGAACGATATCCAAAACTTTGACCTCAAAAACCCCTATGATCTCTATGGATAGGAAAATTATTCTAAATATTTTAAAAATCTGGGTCATAAACATCAAAATGAATAGGCATTCTTGTACCCTTAGGAAATCTAGGCCCAAAATGTCTAGCACAAAACCCAACCTTATTAGAACCTTTTCTATAACTTGACCGATTACCACCTCTATTACAATTTTGTCTCCATCCTCCATCATTACTATTTTCAGCTAGATGATCCCAACTAGACATACTAAGAGAAATAAAATATATGAAATAAATATTAAAATTTAAAACATTGAGACCATAATTACATTTTCAACATGAATCTGAAAATAAACTGCATCACTTTACTACATCTGAATCATAACAATATTGGTTTTCATGATTCAAACATAATAAAATCTAATGCTAACTTTAAATATTTTAAGCATTCGAGCACTCATGACTACTTATTCAAAATCAACTATCATAGAAGTTGAAAGCTAATCACATATTAAACTAATATAAACTATCTAATATGGAGGAATATGTTTTATACCCTTAACCACTTCTTGTTTCTAAAACATAGAATAATTCATATAACATATTCTATATATTTTAATAAAAATATATATTTTGCCATTTTAACTTATCAAAACCTTTTTACCAATTCACAATAAACTATAATTCTTAAATATATTATAAAACATCATCATCATGAAATACCATAAAATGATAAAGTCACAAAAACTTATGAATTAATTCATGATAATCATTTGCATGGACCCAAAAACTATCATAATTTATATAAAATGATAACACCTCAAACTAAACCATTATCATATATATTTTGAAATAACAACTATATATCATTATATTCCTATTTCATCTCAGAATATTAAATTTGCAATAGTTTGAAACAAAAACCTTGCAAACTTAACCATTCAAAATAGAGAAAAAAATCCCTTAAATATTAAAAAAAATTGACAAAAAAATAGCTTCCAAATTACTGGAAAACTATCACTCACTGATCATACTGGAGTCATCAACTATCATCCAAATCAAAACTCAAAACAAAACAACCAAAAATTGAGAAGGATTTTCCATAAGAAACCTAAAATGATAACCTCAACCTTTTCAAATGGGTCTTTTATAGAGGCGTTCAAACCCTCGAAAATATACTAATAATTACTTTAGAATTTACAACTAAAACCCAATCACATGTTATATTTTTATACTTATACACATGCAGAGACTATTTCAACTACACAAAATCATTGAATTGAATGCAATCATTTACAAAAATGAAAAAAAGTTACCCATGACCAAGAACTGAAACAATAACTCAAAAAATTTATGAGTTCTATACTTAACCATTCCATGTAAAACCCATAGATTATCCAAAATATTTCTCAACTTTATGGAAACTTAACATTAGACAAACCCAATACTCAGTCATATATTTGCATGCAAGAATCACTCTAAATTATTTCAAATTTTCACAAACTTCCACTCAGAAAGCCATATTTAAAACCAAATAACAATTCTCTTTGCTTTTTGAAACTCCATATTTCCACAAAAAATGAAAACCAACATACCTAGCTTTGAGTTCAAATCCTTTCTCCAAAATTTTCACTCAACTTCCTCTTTACAACTTGAATCATGTCATGCCAAACCTTCACTTCCAATAGAATCTTTCCAAAGTGATACAATAAATGAATAAAAATGGGCTTTTTTTTGCCACGTTTTGAGCCATAACTACTTGAGTGATGTTTTCACTTTCCATTGGCTTGCAATTACCAATTGTGTACTTAGAAATTTTCTAAACCATTTTATCAAATTGACAAATTTAACAACTAGATATCCTCCCTAGTAACACCCTTGCTAAGTTTCATGATTCATGGTTATTGATTATCCATAAATTCCAACATACCACCAAATCCACTTTGATCTCAAAACATTGAGATATGCTTCCAAGTATTAATGATTTTGCCAAATCAACCCAACTATGACTTATCAAAGTCCAGCTAAATGACAACTTACCCACCTTGCCACATTAGGGTATGAACTTATACACTTTGAAATCACTAAAAAAACATAAGTCTTATGAACAAAAAGAAACATTAGAAGCATTCCTTAGACCAAGCATAAGGCATGCTAAAGTCACATTGAAACCTTATTATTGTGCATTAATATCATACCTCTTTCCCTCTTAAAGTAAGAATGTAATATGAAAAGCCCCTTATAGCTTGCTTCAAGATATTTATTCAAGCTAACATTCTAAAAATAAACCTAAAATGATTTTTAAAATGGGTATCATGTTTTCCAAAGAACTTTTATGTAATTAACTTCCCATCAACCAAAACCTTTTGCTCACATAAGTCAAAGATGATACTTATGCGCTGAGAATTCTGATCATCATATTTGATTATTTTTTTAATCTTGAATAACTTAACTTGGAATGCCAATAGAGTGATTATGTATTTGGATAATCAAGTAAAAAAAAATAATGTGAAAGTTGTACAAAGGAGGGTGATATAATCATTCAATCAAGAGGAGTATTTCAAACCACAAATATCTTAATCATCACATCATCATTTATTTTATCCCAAGAATCATGTGAACTAATAATAGAATTATAAATCACTAAAATGAACAAATATTTATTAATCAACTAAACTACCAAACTGAATCATCCATTTTAAAACTAAATTGCATTACTTCTCAAAAATAGATCATCAAGTGACGAAGAACTGAGAACAAAAATATAAGTCTATTGAGACTATCAAGTAACTTTAATCTGATTAGATCAATAATCATATATGCATATTTTATTCATTTATCTACCATGCTTTCTGAAACCACTAAAACATAAATAAAACCATCAACAAGTCATTATGATTTCATAATCAAATATGCATCTATAAAAATCATCAATAAATAGTGTCCCTAACATAGTTTTAGGCTTTATGACAAAGTCATCTCTATGGTAGTAAGTATAAACTTTAAAATTTATGAGGGGTGTATAAAATAGGCATAAAAAAACCCTCTACCTTGATTCAAACCTCTCCAAAGTACCTACATCTTTGTCTCAAAGATCTGCTTATGGAGAAATAATATTCATCTTCTCCAATATCAAGGCCTTTAGTTGTAATGAAATGCATAAGAGTGTAAACTATCAATAATGCCATTGGATCACTTAAACAAAAGGTAATGGGGTAGTTTCCATATATGAAATGCCATATGAATCTCTTAAAAATATACATACCCTACAATCAATGTTTTACATCTTTGCGATAACCTATGAACATGCCTATCAAACCACAGAGGGGAAAACTCTATCTTTCATAAAGTAAATAGAGAATCATGGTGAATTCCTGATATATATGGAATATTTTCATCACCCTTAATTCATTAGCATTAAAAACAAACTCACTAGATACATTTTTACCTTGTTGAAGAGATACACTCAATTGAAACTCTCTCAAAGGAGATACACTCAGAATGGAAACTTATGAAACCTTAATTAAATTAAGAAGTTATTTAAATACTTATATCATCCATTTATAACCTATTAATATAAAAAATATATGATGAACAACTCATATTTTACTTCAAAAGTGACCCAAGAGACCACTCAGAAAGATAGAGAAAGAAACATGGTTTTATGTTATAAATACCTTCATAGAATGAGTTATTATATTATACCAAGATGAAAAGGATAATAATAACCCATAAAATCATACCTCAAAACTATTTTATCCATCACTTACTGATATTGAGAAACAGGTCCAAGAACATACCCCTCTCAGATGCATAGGATATAGTGACCTATTATCACTCTTAGTGATTGTTCATAAAGATGAGGTAACCAATAAATAAAATAATGATATAAACATAAAGGTTACTTAGACCCCTAACAATTTCAAAGGTTTAATATCCTAACTCTCTCTCCTCTTTCCATACCGAGTATTTGAAAACTACCTTTCTAGAGCTGCTAAGAAGGTCAATATAGGAGTAAAATTGTTTTTTTCCATTTTTTCACCTTAAAATTATTAAAAAAACTAATATGAACTTTTTATGATGAAATGAATATTATGATATTATTATTTTATCACAAAATCCTTTGAAACCCAAAATAAAAGCCTAAAAAATGCTTATTTTTACACTAAAAAGGCTATTTTCACCAAGGAGCTCTATTTGAAATGATTTAAAATGTGATATTTAGCATTTCATATGTCTAAAGAAGTGAATAAAAATGGATTTTATCTTATTACTAATCATATATTATCAAAACATTCTCTAGAGGGTAAAAAATGGTTAGAATTGCATAGAAATGAGTCATGAAGTTAGTCCATAATATGATCAACCTAATAATCCATATGTTAAATGTGTAATGGCATTGAAACATTATATTACACTCACAAAGATACTCTATACTCTTATCACCACTAAAAATGGATTGAAAAGGCCATGAAATGACTAGATAAACATAAGACAAATGAAGGACAAGACCTTAACTCATCTAATCAACCTTAAGACCTATTAATCATGGATTATAATGATCACTTTAAGGAATTTTACAAACTAAACGAATTACTTAAAAAATTTGGCATGATATGCAAATTTTGAATGGTAGGGGTGACAATTTGACCTATGAGGTCAAAATTGTCAACATTATGATGACTCAACTAGGAAGCATGCTTGCTATGCTTGAGAACCAGACCATTTACATGAATTTTAGACTCATAAAATAATGAAAAAATTATCTATTACTATAATTACATATCTATACTTGAAATAAGAAAACTTCTTCCTATAAAACAAGGAAGGAAACACACAAAATAGGGAAACTAACTATTCAAAGCAAATGTGCAAACAAATCATTTATTTGGAATAAAAAAAAAACAAACTAATATGATAAAAAAACACTTGGAGGAAAAAACTAACTAGATATGTACAAGGAACTTATCTCCTCAATATAAATTTTTCATATGTATCCCATTAACTGGGATTGGAATCTCCTCACCATCCATCTTTCCAAGCTAGAAAGCAATGTGGGATTTGTAATTGGAGATTGTGTATGGTCCAATCTAAAGGGAGTCAAACATTTTATGTCTTCCTAGTTTAGATCTATCCTCATCCTACTTGAGGACAAAATATCCTTCTTTGAAACTCTATGAGAAATCCCCTTTATCAAAGGTTCTCTTCATTTGTGCTTGGTGAATTTCCATGGCCAGCATGGACTAATTTCTAATGTCTTCCAACTCCGTAAGCTCAACATACCTAATCTCCATTGGTTCATTTTCCAACAACTCAAGTTGATGCATTAGTTATAAAGTAGGAAACTCAATAAACATGGTTAACTTTGCTTCCTTACCATAAACCAGCTTAAATGGAAAGTTGTTTATTGATATTTTGTATGCAATCCTATCAAACCATAGAGATGATTTCTACTTGAGATACCATTATCTATGATTATCTTCAATAGACTTTCTTATGATCTTCAACAGGTTATTATTTATGGAATCAGCAAGGCTATTGCCTTGTGGATAGTAGTTTTATGAAGTGTTCATATAAACACCATGTTGAATAGCCTATTGGCTAATTCTAGTTCTCATAAAATCCATGACATTATCTAAAATTGTAGTTAAAGGAACTCCAAATCTAGTAAGTAAACCTTCATAGAAATACATAACATTGGATACTTTTACTTCTATTGATGTCAGTGTTTTTATCCATCTTGTGAATTAATCCATATCAGTAAGGATCCAATTATGACCTAAGATTGAAGGAGGATTTATGAGGCCAATAAGTCTAATCCCCATTAGACAAAGAGTTGGTTCACCATAATTAGTTGCAGAGGTAAGGTTGCGAGTATCACTTTTCTTACAAACATAACACATTGTTTACATTTCCTAACCCATGCATGATAATCACCAAATATGCTTGGCCAATTATACCCACCTCTCATGATCTTAATGACTATAGTCCTTTCTAAAAAAATGTCTTCCACCATGTCCATCATGGAACTCTTTAAGTAATCTTTGTGTTTGGCTTAGATCTATACATCTTAACAACATGTCTTTGATATCCTTCTTGAAAAGAACACCATAAAAAAGGAGAAATGGAATTGATTATAGTCTCAAATATATTATTTTTAAATAACTTAGATGAGAAGGATAAATACCATCTTAGAGATATCTTACCAAGTCATGAAACTAGATTGAAGGTGAGGTGTGATCAACTACAACTTCTTCATCATTTGACACTAAAACAACCTCATTAGGCTCTTGCAAGTCTTGGGCTAGATGCTGACAAATTCCTTTACATCTAATCAACCATATGACCTTGATTTCCACATCACACTCTATTACCTTTGTTATCCAACTATCCCTCTTCTCATTTATATATTTGTTCAAGAGGAACTCCTTAATACTTGGATGGGCAACCATTAGGTGTATATTATTATTAGAAAAAAAGTTTCTAAACTTATTGAGAGACCTTATAACTAAAATTACATGGTTTTAAATATAAGATTACCTTGTTTCATTCTCCTCTAAGCTTTGACTAAAGAAGGCTATTGGATAATCCAAGGCCTCGTAATTTTATTGCATAAGAATACCTGAAATGGTGTCCATATTAGCATATGTGTACAAGATGAAATCATTTTTGAAATATATATTTATAAATGTAGGAGCACTAGCTATGTCCTTATTTATATTCCTTAGACCAATTGAAACTCTGATTCTTATTTAGCATAGTTGTAAGTGGCTTAGCTAAAGTGGCAAAATCTAAAATGTATCTTCTTATATAATTGATTTTCCCTAGGAAGCTTTGCAAGGCATTTTTATACTTAGGCAAGAAAAGTGCAAGAATAAAATATATTATTTTAGAATCTAAACTCAAAACATATTTTAAAATAATATTCCCAAGAAGCTTACCTTTATGAACCAAGAAGACACACTTTTGGGACTAAGATATACCCCAAATTGCCTACATCTTTTAAATAGTTATTTGAGGTGAACCATGTGCTCACTTGTACTATTTGAAAACATAGTTATGTCATCCAAATATACAAGTACAAACCTATTAAAAGACCTTGGAATGCCATATCCGTGGCTCTCTACAAGGTTACTCCAATAATGGATAAACTAAAGTTAATCTTTTTATATGAAAAGGTCCCCCACTTTATAGTGAAGGATATATTTAATTGATCCTCTTCCTTAACTAAGATTTGATTGTAACCACTATATCCATCTAACAAATAAAACCTCTCTAAACCCACAATTAGTTGTAAATTTTTTCCATAAATGGTAATGGATAGTGATCTGTAAGGGAAGTCTTATTAAAATCTTGTAAGTCAACACATAATCTAATATCACCATTCTTATTTCATATTAGAATAAGGTTTGCCACCCAAGTTGAGTTCTTGATTGAGAAAATAATAACTAAATATATGAGATTATGAAGTTCAAATCTCATCAAAGGCTCAATATTTGGATTAATAGGCCTTTATCTTTGTCTCACTTGTTTAGTTTTAGACTCTAACTCAATGGTGTGTTGATCTAAACGTGGGTTTTATCCCTTGAAACAGTACATACCTTACCCAATTTTAAATTCTTACTAGCTACAATCTCCACATTGGCATAATGTTATTCTTTTGTTGACAAAGATGTATTTTCCTTCCTCAACTCATCATCATCACTGAATATGTTCTCAAGTGTGACCAATACTTTGGGTAGATTATTAGTTTTCAGTTGTACAATCTAATCACCATACTATTACAAGTACTTTGACTTATTTCTTTAGGAAAACTCAGCCTCTTCTTGAAAGAACCTTACACTCTAAGTGTCATCTTCAAACACTTGCAAATTCTCATAGTTATCTAGAATATAAGGCCTTACCACCACCTTTATATGTGGATAATTTTTTTCATTTTTAATATCAGTTGGCATAATAAATTATGCCTCTATGGCAGCCAATCTATCTACATATTGGTTCTCATCTCTTAGTATTGCCTAAATTTTTAAAGCCTCAAAATAATCAATTAAGTACCACAACCTATGATTATAATATATAAGCAATAAAAAATTTCATACATTAATACCTATTACTTAGTGAACTATAAGTTCACTATCACCAAAAACTTGAAATGTGTTGACTTTCATCTTCCTAGCCCATTGCAAACCATGAACTAGTGTTTCATACTTTGCAAAATTATTTGAATAACATAAATAAAAATTAATAGAAGAGAAATAAATTTTATTTTATAGATAAATCAACATCATTATAGCCCTGATACCATGCTTATTCCTTGATCCATCAAAGTATAATTGACATAAACCTTCACTAGATTCATTATCCTTCACCATCACTAGAATTAATGCATCATTCTCATGAAGGCAATAAAAACCAAGTCCATATTATTCAATTAGATTATAAGGATCATGATCATGAAATTTAGATGCCCAATCATCAAGGAAAAAATATGTAACTCCATCTAAAGGTGATTCAGTTTCCAACCCACTAGTTTATAACACCTCATCTAAGATGACATATTTAGTGTTCACAATACTTGGAATATATGGATCCAAATGTAAACATGTAATGGGTTAATAATATATTGTTACATCAGTACCATACCCAGTTTTAAACATAAAATATGTCTAATCAGCTGATAAGTATCCTCCAATCTTAGAGGTGAAGTCCCTTGAAAGACACATGGCAAAGTAATGAGGCAAGTCCACCATAGCTAGATCTAGATAAATGGTAACATTGGGATAAACATATAGTGTAAAATATCCTTTTTGGTGACCCATATAAATTCAATACTCCATTAGTATTTGGTTCATAAACAAGACCATGCTTATCTACAATTTTCTTGGGCATAAGAGTACTATTGGCTCCACTATCCACTATACAATTATGAACTACAGTATCACCAAATATCAAAAAGAGTTACAAAGGAAGAATATTATTTTATTTTACCTTACTTTTGTCCACCTTTACCATCTTATGTACCTACTTTACTTGTTGCTTCATTGGCTATGTTAGAAAGGAATATTTGTTGTTGTGCCAAAAGGTCAACCTTTTAATGCCCGATATAAACACCAGATAAGTACCCATAGGAGGTTGTTAGTCCATGTCACAAATCCCTGAGGGGGATGCTAGGGATTAGTCTAAAAATCCCCCCTTTAGCATTACTTGAGGGGATTAGAACCCATGACCATGACTCTGATACCAATTATTAGAAAATAATGCTTGCCATTACGCCAAAAGGTTGACCTTTTAATGCCATATACAAACACCAGATAATTACCCACATGAGGCTATTAGTCCATGTCACAAATCCATGAGGGGGACACTGGTGATTAGTCCAACAAGATTTTCTAAATTATTCAAGGCAACACATTCATTCTCAATCAATTTTGGAGATAACTTAAGAGCTAAAAGCTTCTAAATGAGCATGTCCTTTTGTCATGGAATGGAGAAGGAGTGTTACATGATTATTATGATGTTAAACTTATTAATTTTATATATTATATTGAATTGAGATCCACTAACCCTTTACATCATCGTTTGAACCACTGGTTGCTCATAAATTAGAGGTACTTGATGAACCTTTCCAACCTTTGTATTCTAATTTTTTGTGTTGTAAGGGAAATAATTTGATCTTTGGTACATTTATAAATAACATTAGGGGTAATTGAATCATGACTCAAAGATTGAGCCTCATCAATGATTATTCTTTTAGCTCTAGTAATAGTTGTAACTTAGACAATTGAAGTGATAGTCTCACCACCCTGATTGAAAGTAACATGATCATCTATTTACCAATCTACATTAATGGAATTAATCTACCCTTTAACTTGTTGAGTCTCTTCTTTTGATACCAAACTTGTCTATTTATATTGACCTCCTTGGAGAGAACACTCTTCTTATGTCATTTGTGGCATAGTAATGTTTAGTGACACCAAGGATTAGTTTTGCACATCATTGAGATTAGAGGGATGTCAACCAGATTCCTACATCAAATTATTTTGAGGTGAAGTAAGAATACTATACTTTGAAGTGGAAGGTATATTAGGATCAAGATATGCATATCATTTAGCTTGAGTTATGGATCCTTGAGCTTGGTAAGGTGGTCTATTCTTTCTAAACCCTTGATAAGGAGGCCATTCATCTCTAAAGGGATGATAGGTTGGATGATTTTGTTGTTGATAAGGCCTATTATCTTGATATTTCTACCTCTTGAGTTGCACTATTTCATTTCCAAAAGACTATATCAAAACTTTCAACTCTCCCAGCTCACTAGCTTGACTAGAAGGGGCTAAAACTTGGGCTTTAAGATGTGTAATATGAGCTAAGGATGGAATTTTAGGAGCTTGAGGGGATGGTTTATACTAAAATTCTAGGAATATAGGCATTAGAGGCCTTAGGGAAATCTTACCAATTTTAATCAAATTGTTCTCTACTCTTATTTCAACCTCAAGCATTTAGCAAGGTATTACCACCAATTGACTATATCATTACACTAATATTAGAGTTGAGGGCTCTTAGATAGTAAAATATGGCATGGATGGTTTATAATAAAATTATAGGAATATAGCCATTGGAGGCCTTGGGTAAAGCTTACCAATTTGAATCAAATTGTTCTCTACTCTTATTTCAACCTCATAAGCATCTAGCAATGTATTACCACCCATTAACTATATCATCACACTAATATTAGATTTAATGGCTCTCAGATAGTAAAATAAGGTATATTAAAGAGATGGACTAATCAACACATGTATCATAGTCCATGTCTTTTGGAATATGAGGTTGAAATCAATCATAAAATCATGCGAAACCCTTTTTATGGTAGTCATCTATTTAACTAAAGATAGGTGATTAGATTTGTCATTAAATTATCTAACTAAGGATAATACCAATTCATCCCAAGAAGCAATTGAATTCAATGGGAGGTTTCTATACCATGACAGTTCTTTTCTTTGAAGGAAGTAACAAGCAGTTTAATAGCTACATTTTCCTGAACAACATTATGCACTGAACAAAGGTTAGCAACATCCTTAATGTTCTCAATAGGGGTTTTTTGATATTCTCCTAAGAATAATGTGATAATATTGAGATTTGATATAGGAATGTCATCAAACTAGGTTAGATTCAATGGATGATTCTCCTAAGAATAATGTGATACTATTGAGATTTGATATAGGAATGTCATCAAACTAGGTTAGATTCAATGGACTACCTCTATTGAATGGAACAAAAACTTGGTTTTTGATGGCCATCTGGATAGTGGGGATTGCACTACTTAAGACAATATGATGACCAAGAGATAAATATTTATTTTTTGGATATGGATTTATCTTATTAAATATTTCTCTTTTATATGAAGTATAAGGAAACCCAATGAACTCAAGAGGAATACCTTTTCTAGCTAACCTTGTAGTAACCTTTGGCATGAAAATGCTACCTAAATACTACTATAAACTCTACAACTTGAAGAATCCTTAGCTTCTAATGATGATCAATGTCTTTTGATACTACAATTACTTCTCCTTAGCTCCAAAATTTATATATGCCAAAGAGAATGGATCTCATCGGCATGCCAAAAACTATTGTCAATTAAGAGTGTGCCCTTGTGAGAAAGTTTGCTATTTGTCACTCCTATTGGAACATGGAATCTCTTAAAAGTGTGTGTAAATTTATAAGGGAGAGAATATATAGAGAGGTATATTTACCTTGGTACTCTCACTAAAAATTATTTTAAGCTATTACCAATTAATTCTAGCAAAGAAAAGGATGTAAAAGACACTGCTTGCAATGAAACTGAAATAAAACTAGAAATTAAAGGTGATGCATCAATTGTTTTTTCACCACTTATGCTTGTAATGAAACTTTTGTGAGATGGATAATCTTTAACATACTCTGTATACCTAGGTAATATTTCTACAATACTATTTCATAATAAGGACTTGAAAAATTCAACTTATACAAGGAAGGACTAAACTCACATCTAATACATGACATTAATATTTTTTTAGACACTTAGAATGACATGTATAACATCAAAAATATCTCATGAATTTAAAATAACTAGATAATAACAAATGAAAACAAGTATTTCACTAAGTTATATTAATTGTAAGCACATATACTTCACTCAAAAATCCAAAAAATAGAGGAATTTAGCTTCTTATTTCTAATAAAAGGTGAATACAAATTTTTAAATCCTTTAGGAATAATCCTAAAATCAAAGAGTGATCTTACATTTTGTAAAAATGAATACATATAGCAAAGAAAAATATGGGAGACAAAGCAACCCCAAAGTAGGGACTTGAGACTTGGTCAAAAATTCCTCCTTAAGTGCTACATAGCATTTCTCATCCTTTAAAATATTAATCCTAAATAGGGTGGCATATAATATATATTTATAATGTTTTTGGGTCTTAATAAACTTTTCATAATTTTTGGTCAAGCCTAGACTACTTGGAGAGCGCCTAGATTCTTGTTCCAACCCCTAGATTTTAGCCTTCATGTCTTCTTTGATGAATGAGTCTTCCCCCATGGATGTAGGATTTAAAGACCATTAAAGTCCTTGGTTTAACCCTTATTTATATAATTAATGATTCATTAACACTTGTCACAAGTTTTTTATGAGACTTATTCAACTCCTTTTGACTTTATCTTCAAATGGGGCATAAGAGGGAAGATGAGTGCTATTTGAGCTTGAAGACCTATTCTAACTTGATTTAATTCATTTTAAACCTTAATATTAATTTTTATAAGTTCAATTTGGTGTATAATATTATATATTAACTTGTTAAGGCCTTTTTAGGAGTCATATGCATTCGCTTTGTCTTTTAGCTTCTTAAATCAAATCATTTTACACTAGGTGTAGAAGGAAAAGTTAGCCTTTTATTAAAATTTGCTTCAATTCTGATGAAATATACCATGTATTAAATCTTAAGATCATACCAGTCCTTGCATCAAATAATTAAATGCATCAAACACTCATCAAGACCTCGAACAACACTAAAACTAAGCTTTTTCCATGAACTCCTTATAGCCCTTATTTTTTTAAATATCCTTATCTATGAGAATATATAGGTGATAATTAGAAAATAATAATTTTTATAGGTAACCTATATCCTCCTACAACTCTATAAAAAATTTGGTGGCCAAACTCCAAGTGTAGTCATGTTTTCTAGCCCATTCTTTCATAGAATTAGGCCTAATTAGCCCTTTTAGCCCGAGAAAGAAAAATATTTTTGTTAAAAGATAAAAAATGTGTGAAACATTAAAAAAAACATTTTATTAACTTTTAAAATTCTCCCAAAAATATCCATGTCAAATTTTTTGGTTTGGAACACTATGGAGGTACTAGAATCATGAAATGGCCTTTTGAAGGCTTGCCTTTTTGAGGCATTTTCTAGTTGGCCCAAAAGGATTGAATGGTTTGGGAAAATATTAAATATTTATTATGTATTTTTTGGCTTGTATAGGTAAAAAATTTCAATTTACCTTGACAAAAAAAATTCATCTTTCTACACTCATTAAAACACCCATTTTAGCTTTAAAACATGGAAATGTATAGTTTTTTAACTATTTCATACAAGTGAAAGTATATAAAAATTTCATTTTAAGAATAATATGAGAGTATAATAAAAAATATTATATGTTTTAGGATTCAAAATTTTCATTTGGTGAGATTTCCAACTCAATCTTTGAAAACAGGTTCAAACTGGGGATTTAGTAGGGCTTTTGATAGTTTTCACCCTTGAGGATGATTCATAAAATGATGACATATAATATATGAAAAAATTAAAAAAATGGAATTTAAATACCCCTTATGACATCATGTAACTCCTTTATTTCCCATTATAAACCTCCTTTGTGGTGTGAGCATTCAAACTTGGCTTATCGAGCTTCTTTCTCCATTTTGTGAATCCTGTGAAAGTCTTAAGCCGAAAGTAGATTCTTTGTGAATTTATTATTACGAAAACCAATAGATTAAACACACCTAATAAATCATCATGAACATTTTAAATTTATTTTTAATTCTCATTTAGTGCTATAAATGGAATTAGAGCTCCTTTTGGGCAATAGGCCTAATCTAGAATAGTGGGGTTTGGTTGTAAATGATCACTCACCATCACTTATGAGTTGATTATAAAGTTTAAATAGATTTATAAATGTTATTTTAGACACAATACATCTTAATAAAACATCTCAAATTGTTCCAACATGTTTTGAAGACAACCAACACTCCCTTTAATCAATTTTTCACAATTGTCTACATTCTTGTTTGACTGAAAGTGACCTATCTTTGAGACAAATTAGAGGATATTTTACCTATTTATAATAAAATTTTGAATATATGATGGGTTATTTTAGATCACAATGACCATAATTACAAAATTTGGTATATATTTGACCTCTCTATCACCTTCAACCATCACAAACTCTCAGATAGACTTTTGGAATGTTGACCGTGTGTAGTGTTTACAACATGATTACAATTTATTCTTCTAGAAACCTTCTCCTGACCTATTTCAATGATTTTTTAAATGTGAATTTTTTTTTCGTCACCACCCTTAATATAATTTCAAACATATTCAAGACTTCATCCTTTGTGAACCTCCCAATGCATATCTTTCACTTGACTAGTCTAATGATAGTCAGTTAGGACTAAATTATTGGCTCAGGGAATGTTATAGGTGTCCATTATTGTATGAAATTTATCAAATTTTATCTTGTGATTAATATTAAATTTTTAATTTCATCACAAACTCCCATTTTTCATATAACCTTGCATATCATTATACTAAGAACACTTTTACCTTTCAAATCTAGGTCTACTTCTTATAGGAGGTTGTAGGTGAGTATGGTTATGTTTAACTTGTGACCTTATTAATTTTTATTTTATTATATTATTTTAATTAAAAAATTATATATCAATTTTATTTTCTTATAAAATATTTAAGTATGAAACTCATTGTGATCTCAGCTTGCATATCTTTCACTTAACAATGGCTTGAAAATGGCTTTTAGCCTTATGTAACTATAGGTTGCCTTCTATGGTTGAAAATATAATTGAATATGAACACTTGAATCACTCTTATAAATTACCCTTATTGTCTCATTTCATTATAATATCTACCCTATATGACCATTCATCACTCATCTACCATAGTGTTTCTCTTTTTAGAGCATTATCCCTTCTTCACTCTTTATGACCATGGTGGCTATGTGTATGTATGGTTGTAGGTACATAAATTTAGTGTATGAATGCATAGGTGAATTAAATATTAACCTAACCCATTTTACAACTCACCAAGATATTTTAAACCTTCATTTTCCCTTTTGACAACATTCATCGTACCATATTCAACCATCTCTTCTTGTTTAGGCTTAGTGAATGAAAGAAACCTTCTAGCAGGCCTATAGCCTATCATTATCCATAGCTAACTGTATTTGGATCATGATGATATCAACTTTATATCCAATTTTTCATAAACTTAGATACTATCTAATTTGAACCTAAAACTAACTTTCATAATGGAAACATTGATTAGAAAACATGAACTTAGTTGATTGTACTTCACTTATGACTATAGGTGGAAGTGTTTGTTGTAGGTTAGTTGAAAGATCCATAATATCCTTAAAACCCTCATGACCTTAGGGACATCTCTAATATTTAGTTCAATATTAATCAAATATTATTATCAATCACATCCCCAAGTCTCACACCTTACAAAGTTCAACCTACAACACTATTAAGACTTTATAAGACTGACTATAGGTCACATCTATATGGATAGAGGAGGATTATAGTAGTCACCCTAGGGTTTCATTATGGTTAATAAGTTTTTAATCCAACCCATTTTAACTATCCTAACACTGTACAAGGACCATGTGATGAAGTCTTCCTATGGTGCTAGTTTATTATCACCCTAATGTGACTGTAGGTATCTCTTTTTGAATCAAAACACACATATAGCTAGCTATTTATGGTCTATGTCATGCTAAGGTATTTTTTATGCCCCCTTTGAAATCCTTTAGGCCCACTTAATATTTAAAATTTTCTCACTCCACATTTTTAGTGAGGTCAACACACTCACTATATGGCCAAAACCTTTCATTTTTCAACCTACCACCAACCTGTAATATTTGGATTCTTATGATTAAGAGGAAACCTATAGGTGGAAGTTTACAATATATATTAAATGTGAACCCCTTTGATAACATTCATCCTTTGAGAATGATAGTATCATTTGATTTCAAAGGGAGTCACTTATGGGTAGATTATGCTTCCACTTGACCTCATAGTTGGTAGGGTTTATTTGAGTTCAACCATGGCAGAGAAAAATGGCATTCTATAGTGGAAAAATGCATGGAATGTGGGACCTTTAACATCATGCTCCTCTTACAAAACCCTTTATTTATTTTAAAGAAAATTACCCTTACATGAGGGATACAAGATATATCTATTTAGACTGATAAACAATTCAATATGACCTATCGTGAAAATATCCAAAATACCACAAGGTCTATATTTAAAATATTTAAGGTAATTGGTCCCTAAACCTATTTTATCCCATCATAAACCATGGCTCAAATCTATCTACTTTTTTATGGCTTTTAACCTAGATCCCAAGATATTTCATAACTATTCAACCCTTTATGAGGATTCCCAACATGTTTATACCAATTTATCCCCACTTTTAAGTCTCTATCAATGTCACCTATAGGTGAACATTTGGCACATAGGGTAGTGGAGGTATGATATACTATTATGAATGGCGTATGAGCATTGGAAGAGTTACAAAAAATATCAAAGGTTTTCTTATTGATTCTCCCCTCCTTAAAAATATTCAAACAAAGATCTCATGTCTTCAACCCACATTAATAGTCCCTCATTAAACACCTGTAGACATACACTAATATTGTAGACAAGGTAGTGAAAGTGAGATATGATTAATTTCATGTTGTATAGGTCTATTTCCTTCAGAGGTTTATGAGTAAATAAGGTTTCCAAGACATTTTTCACACTTATAAACTAAAGGAAAACCTGTTGATGATGGAAATTGTAATGTTAATGAATCAACCCTTTCACCTATCATGAAGGTCAAGTTAGAATTATACCAATCTAATCATAGGGGTTGTAAAGGATCAAATAAGATCTTAAATATGTGAGGGGTTTTTATTATAAGTTTTGGGAAAATAATCAATAAGTTATTTAAGTAACTTATTCCATTATCACAAATAAAAACCTATTGTAAGAATCAGAAAAAATGGAAATATGTAATCTATTCTATCCAATAGAGAAAACCTATTAATTAGACAATCTCTTAAAGAATAGAAATATGATTCTAAAATATAAATATCTATCCAACTGAAATCACAACCTCATTATTTTGAAAAGGTCTATAGATTAATAATTAGAGAGGAAGAACTTCAAGTAATAAAATATCAAGAAAAACTAACAACTAAAGAAAAGAACATAAACCAAAAGATAAAAGGGAAAAAAAACCTAAAACAGAAAAGATTCTAAACTAAAAGTGAAAGAAACTAATATAAGAAAGTCGAAGAGAAGGAAGATATAATAATAGAAACAAAACAAAACATGAATAAACTAAGAACAAAAACATTAAAACCTAGAAACTATTCCAAAGACAACTAATTTAAAATAACTCTAAAAGTTATAAAATTAAACAATAGCTAAGGAACAACATGTAATATAGAAACCAGTCTACTTGAATAGATAAAATTAAAACAAACTAAAGATAATTTTAAAACTAATCTAAAATAAAAGGAAAGTAAACTATAAAATAAACAAGAAAACGATAAATATAAATCAAATGACAATAAAAAAATCTAGAATAGATCTAATCTAAAACACTAATTTAAACAATTATTCTTAGTTTAATAAAATAAAGTAAACAAAAGCTCTTAAGAAGATGACTTAAACTATTTAAAAAATGAAAAATAAAATAAATGTATTTAATTAGAGAAAACATTTAGAAGAAAACTAAAAAAATATATTTATTATAATTAGAATTAGTCATTTACAAAGAGTTTCAAGTCTCAAAATGAGAGTCATCTTAGCATAAAAAACAAATTTTATTGAGAAAACCAATAATATTTCATTACAAAACTTGAAATGATAACTTTGTAATTGAACAGATCAATGAAGTGTCATAAAGAAGAGATATGATCATCTTTTTCAAGTTGAATACTTGGCTTTTATGCATAAGATTGTAAATAATAGTCATCAAAAGATATTAAACTTAACAAAATTCATATAATTAGTAATAAATGACAAATATAAATAGATATACCTATGTTGCATAAGGGACTACTCAACCATCATATAAAGTACCATTGAGTCTATCTAAAAAAGTTATACTATCTCAAAGAAATTGCATAGAAAGAAGAGATAAATGATTGACTTCAGAAAAATACTTTAATCCTCAATACCTGTTGTGCTTTTGTCTTCAAATGAATGCTTGATCTCCTTTTATATCATCAACTTCAGTTATGAAATAAGTTATAACTAAATTTAGTTATTTATTAGTTAATGTTAAGTAATTAACTTTAAACAAAGTCAATTAGTTAACTAAAATAGTAAAGATAAATTAGTTAAGACTTTTAAGGTCTTAATTTGATCAAGATATTTAAGATAATTAATCGGGTACTAACCTTAATGGGTAGGGACCCATATTAATACCTAATATAGTAGGGTACATAATAATCATAAAATAATAAATAAAAAATTGATGAATTCCACTTATGTTTAAACCATAACTCATTCAAATTATAATTAAGCATATATAACTATACCAAATTCCAAAATTACTTAGTATACCAAAATATCAAAAGTTATCGAGTCTGAAGTATTCAAGTTTGTATGAAAAAGTTCATCAGCAAATAGAAATTATCCTTTGGATGACCAATAATCATCTAAATCAGATAATATTTCAATTAATTGGTTGTCTTGATCATTAAAAAAACATTGTACTCAATTTTATTAGTAGGAAAGGGTAGTAATTTGGTCCCTATGTCAGATGTATCATCATTAATTTCTAGCTTAATCATCTCAATCAACCTACCATCACTTGATACTTTAGGTTCAACCCTCTTCATATCAAAACTCTTTCCAACAGCATGATTTGGAACATCTATGGTTTTACTTTCATTGATATATCCTCAAACTCCCAAATTTAGTCTTTTTGACCTCTGAAGGGGTTCACTATGGGCCCCTAACAAGTTTAACCTTATACATTTTCCACCAAGGTTTGTATTAGATGGAGCAGGTGTATCTGAAAGAGTGACTATTTTCCTAAGGTATTTGGTATGACTTTTTTTATTTCATGCTAATTATTGGGTTGATCATTGGGCAACTCATTAGCTAGTAGTAGTTCACCAACTGGTTCAGCTCTAAAAATAAGGGGCTGTAGTTGCAAGTAATGAGGATCATATTCAAAATTGTGCTCAAGGTGATGAGAACTAATTTGGGAGTGAGAATATGATCCAAACCTTTGACCTCAAAAACCCCTATGACCTCTATGGATAGGAAAATTATTTAGAATATTCCAAAAATCTAGGTCATAAGCATCAAAATGAATAGATATTCTTGTGCCCCTAGGAAATCTAGGCTCAAAACATCCAATATAAAACCCAACCCTATTAAAACCTCTACTATAATTTGAATTATTACCACCTCTATTATAATTATCCCCCCATCCTCCATCATTACTATTTTCAGCTGGCTAATCCCACCCAGACATAATAAAAGAAATAAAAAATATGAAATAAATATAAAAATTTAAAACCCTAAGACCATGATTACATTTTCAACATGAATATGAAATTAAACTACATCACTATAATACATCTAAGACACCAATATTGGTTTTCATGATTCAAACATAAGAAAATCTAATGCCAATTTTAATGATTTTAAGCTTCAAACACTCATGAATACTTATTCATAATCAAATGTCATAGAATTTACAAACTGATCACATATTAAACTGAAATAAACTATCTAATATGGAGGAATATGTTTTATACCCTTAACCACTTCTTGTTTCTAAAACTTAGAATAATTCATAAAACATATTTTGTATATTTTAAGAAAAATATATATTTTGCAATTTTCAACTTATCACAACCCTTTTACCAATTCACAATATACTATAATTCTCAAATATATTCAAAAACATCCTCATCTCAAAACACCATTAAATGATAAACTTAAACTTGCCAAAACCTATGAATTAATTCATGTTAATCATCTACATGGACCTAAAAACTATCATAATTTATGTAAATTGATAACACCTCAAATTGAACCATCATCATATATATTTTGAGAAAACAACTATATATCATTATATTCTTGTTTCATCTCAGAGTCTTAAATATACAATAGTTTGAAAAAAAATCCTTGTAAACATAAACGCTCAAAAATGAGAAACAAAACCCATTAAATATAAAAATAATGACAAAAATATAGCTTCCAAATTATTGGAAAACTATCAGTCACTGATCATACTGGAATCATCAACTATCATCCAAATCAAAACTGAGAACAAAACAACTAAAAACTAAGAAGGATTTTCCATATGAAACCTAAAATTATAACCTCAACCTTTTCAAATGGGTCTTGTATAGAGGTGTTCAAACCCTCAAAAATATACTAATAATTTCCTCAAAATTTACAATTGAAACCCAAGCACATGTTATATTTTCAGACTTATACACATGCAGAGACTATTTTGACTACACAAAATCATCAAACTGAATGTAATCATTTCTAAAAAATGAAAATAAGTTACCCATGACCAAAAATTAAAACAATAACTCAAAAATATTATATGAGTTCTGTACTTAACCATTCCATGTAAAACACATAGACTATCCAAAATGTTTATCAACTCTATGAAAACTTAACATTACGTAGACCCAATACTCAATCATATATTTGCATGCAAGAATCCTTCTAAATTCTTTCAAATTTTCACAAACTTCCACTAATAAATCCATATTTGAAACCAAATAAAAATTCTCTTAGTTTTTCAAAACTCCATATTTCCATAGAAAATTAAAAACAACATACCTGTCTTCCAATTCAAATCCTTTTTGCAAAATTTTCACTCAATTTCCTCTGTACAACTTGAATCCCATCACACCAAAGCTTCACTTTTTCATAAATATTGCCAAAGTGATACAATGAATGAAGAAAAATGGTATTTTATTTTCCACCCTCTAATCCATAACCGCTTGAGTGATGTGCTCACTTTTCATTGGCTCACAATTACCAATTACATACTTAGTAATTTTCTAAACCATTTTAGCAAATTGACAAATTTAGCAACCATCTATAAATCCTTGCTAAGTTTCATGATTTGAGATGATTGGTTAGCCATAAATTCCAACATACTACCAAGTCCACTTTGATCTCAATATATTGAGATATGCTTCCAAGTATTAATCATTTTTCTAAATCAACCCTACTACAACCGATCAAAGTCCAACTAGATTACAACTTATCCATCATGCCATATTAGGGTATGAAATATACACTTTGAAATCACCAAAAAAATATGTCATAGGACCAAAAATAAACCTTAGAAGCATTACTTATAATAAGCGCAAGGAATGCTAAAATCACATTGAAACCTTATTACTATGTATAAATATCATACCCCTTTACATCTTAAAATAATAATGTAATAAGCAAAGCTCCTTATAGCTTGTTTTAAGATATTTATTCAAGGTAACATTCTGAAAATGAACCTAAAATGATTTTGAAAATGACTATCATGTTTTCCAAAGAACCTGTATGTCATTAACTTCCTATCAACCAAAAACTTTTGCTCACATAAGTCAAAGATGATACTTATGCATTGAGTATTATGATCATTAGATTTGATTATTTATTGAATCTTGAATAACTTAACTTGGAATGCCAATGGAGTCACTATGTATTTATATAATCAAGTAAAAAAATAACTTGAAAGTTATACAAAAGAGGGCGATAGAATCATTCGATCAAGAAAAGAATTTTAAACCACAAATATCCCAATCATAAGATCATCATTTATTCTATCCAAAGAATCATGTGAACTAAAAACAACATTATAAATCACTAAAATGACCAAATATTTATTAATCAACTTAACTGCCAAACTAAATTATCCATTTTAAAATTGAATTGCAATACCTCTCACAAATAGATCATTAAGTGACTAATAACTAAGAATAAAAATATAAGTCCACTAAGTCTATCAAGTAAGTTGAATATAATCAAATCAATAATAATATATTCATATTTTTTTAATTTATCAACCATTCTTTTCAAAACCATTGAAAAATAAATAAAACCATCAACAAATCATTATAATTTCATAATCAATTATGCATCTAAAAAGTTCATCAATCAATAGGGTACTCAACATAGTTTGAAGCTTTATGACAGTCATCTCTATGGTAGTAAGTATAAACTTGAAAATTTAGGAGGCGTGTAGAAATTAGGTATAACATTACCGACCTTGTTAGCCAATTTCATGAAACAAATTTTATTAGCAATAAATTTGCCTATAATATATAACATAGATTTTGTCTTAAGAGTGTGATCCAGGAAAATAATTTCTCAAGTTGCTAAGTGAAAACCACTTAAATTATGAATTCATCAAGGGATGGAGTGTTTAGATAGCATGACATGAGGAAAGGGAAGATAAATAATAAGGAAGTTTAGGTTGGGTGCATAACTAATTATAAATGCCTTAGGAACAAAACCTAAAAATAAAGTAACACATCTATAACCATATATAAACTAGTCATATTATGCATTATTATGGCACTAAATTTGTAAGAATATTTCTAAAAATGAATTATACTTACAACATTTTCCACAGATTCTTATATCCTTACTTCATAATGTGATCTTTATCATCCCATAATGTCATGTCCCCTTTTTAATTGACATGTTCTGAGTTCATGGTTAGCCTATTATGCGACCTTCGTAGGCTAATAGGATGGATAGAGGGTCATAATGGAGCTTGGCTTGACTTTGATTCACAGGATTTCTACATTTGATTTTCATTCAGGGTATCTCAGACATATTTGGCTAGGGCTCCTACTTTTTAGGGATATTTAATAGGCAACGGAGCACCTTTATTATGGTATGGTTATGTGCGGAATCACTCCCTGATTCACTAGCTTCGATCAGTTCATCGATCCGACATGTATTGAGGGAGATATTAATATTTGATTGACTTAATTAAATATTAATTATTTAGCCTATTTTTAATTAGAAACCCTAATTCTAATTTAAGAAACCCTAATTAGGGCAAGCATATCTTTTTGAGGGTATAAGGGTTTCTCATGGAGGCCATTATTGATTATGCATAGATTATTGATATTGAAAATTGAAGAAATTCTTCTGTGAAGACTGAGCCAAGGGTTCTAGGATTCCATTGCAGTGAAGAACGTTCCCTCTTCATTGTGTGTGATTTAGAGGCTGTGAGATATCAGCTGATTTATTGCCAAAGTGTGAGATAGCTTCATCCAGAAGTTATCACAGAATTTCAGGTTTGAGAGATAACTTCACACAGAAGTTATTACAGATATTCCAAGTATTTCTTTATTCTTGTTTGATTCAATAAATTATACAGCTAGAGATCTTCTGTGCTAAAAAAGTATATTTCCAGATCAGGGGTGAAACAGGGAAGTTGTGCTTAATTGGCGGCCATACAGAGTCCGTACAGGTCCGTACAGATCAGCTCAGGAACCGACCTCGGCAGACAGAGGGTTTCCAGTGACCGACATCGGTCGACTGAAGACCGACGTCGGTAGAAAGTCAACCTGAAGTGATCGACGTCGGCAGTTTATCGACCGACGCCGGCGACTGTGTGTTTGACACAGCAGGCCGAGACCGTCTAGAATCTGATTTTCACTCCCAGTTTTGCTAAGACAGGGTTTTTAAGTCTGTATTTCACATTTATATGCATAAGGGTTCTAGGATTCCATTGCAGTGAAGAACATTCCCTCTTCATTGTGTGTGATTTAGAGGCTGTGAGATATCAGCTGATTTATTGCCAAATTGAGAGATAGCTTCATTCAGAAGTTATCACAGAGATACAAATCTGAGAGATAGCTTCATCTAGAAGTTATCATAGAATTCTAGGGTTGAGAGATAACTTCACACAGAAGTTTATCACAGAGCTTTCCAGGTATTTTCTTATTTAGTTTTTGATCTAATAAGTTATACAGAGATAGATCTTGTGTTAGAATCTATATTCGTGAGATCAGGCTGTTCAGCAATCAGGGGTTAAGAAGAGACAGGTTGGTGGCCGTACCACATCCGTACAGGTCTGTTCAGAGCTGTTGAGGCACCGACATCGGCAGATATAGGGCTTCCAGTGACTGACATCGATCGACTTAAGACTGATGTTGGTAGAAAGCTGACCGACAGAGACCGACGTCGGTGAGGGATCGATCGACGATGGCGTCTGTGTGTCGACACAGAAAGGCCGAGACTCTTCCAGATCTAGTTTTCATTGCCAGATTTTGCTAAGTCAGGGTTTTAAGATCAGATTTTAATATTCTTTATTTGTATAACAGAGACTTAATTGTGTAATCGTCCAGAAGAACAAGTAATGAGATCTTTATTTGCTATTGAGAGATTATACTGTGATTTGTGTATGTTTATTTGAATCTATTCTGCAAGTTGGTATCTGTGATCAGAGCTTTATGAGTTTATATATTCCCTGTCTGAAGGGAATATTACAGTTGATCAGAGCTTTTGTAGGAAGAAAAAGAGCCCCTAAGTAAGGGACATCACAGTGGTATCAGAGCATTTGTAGGAAGAAAAAGAAGCCCCTAAGTAAGGGACATTACAGTGGTATCAGAGCTAAATCCTACCAGCCTGAGGGTGTATAGATCTTATGCAGCCACAAGAGTTGGGACCACACAAGTATAACACACATAGCCGAGCCTTGCTTGAAGGTACTCAGGTGTTAGATCAGCCACCGACCATCATGAGTGACAGACATGAGGGCAGCCCACCCAGGGGCCACAGGTATGATGCTGATTAGGGCACCAGAGAATTTCAGCGTGCTATGATGACAAGCCAACAGCAGATGGCTCAGACACTACAAGCACTTATGACTATGATAGAGAGAATGAACACACCTGATGGATAGAACGGGGACCAAAGAGATGACAGGAGTGTTACGGTTAATCAGAGGCCACAGCAGACTCACTCCTAAACTGCTGATAGACTTACACGTCCTACTTTTGTTCAAGAAGAACCAGAGGCACCAGTAGAGGAAGCAGGGAATAACCCATTTGCAGATGTTTACATGGCTACAAATGATGAGTGGGACTTATTACCTCTTCATGTCCAAGAGAGGATGACCTTTGATCATTTTGTCAATCTTAGGAGAGAACACTACCGATTGGTTAGACAGGACAGGAAGCCTAGAGTTCAATTCAGTGAGCTGCAGAAGGCTACTGGTAAGCTTTCTTTGACTACTTTTGACGGCAGCGGTAAGATGACAACTCAAGCTTGGGTTCATAAGCTTGACACCTTTTTGGCATTGAGACCAATGTCAGAGATAGATGCCATCAAATACGCCACTTTGCACTTGGATGGAGTAGCACATGATTGGTGGTACCATGGTATGGTAACACTTCAGCATAATCAAGTAACAGAGTACAAGGACTTTGTGGATAGATTGGTTGAGCGGTTTGACAGGAGAGATCCTGAGGTTTACTTTTGAGATCTAGCACAGTTGAGACAAATAGGTAGTTTGGAGTCCTTCATTGGTGAGTTTCAGAGATTGGCAGTCATGGTGCCCAATATTTCAGAGCGTAGATTGGTAGTTCTCTTCATAGAGGGATTGTCAGAGCCATTGAGAGGTTGGATCAAAGCCTTTGATCCTCCTTCATTAGAGGTAGCTATGAAGAAGGCACATGATATGGAGATGGCAGCCCCATCCAATAAATTTAACGCCAGAGGTACTTCTTCGTCTAGAGACCATAAGCACTCCCACGAGGATACAAAGAGACCGGATTTTAACATAGATAAATCCGGGGTTAAAAATGATTCAAAAGCCAATCCGGTAGCACCACCTTTGGATCATGAGGCACTTAATGATTTACGCAGGAAGAAGCTTTGCTTCTACTGCAAAGGTCCATATGATACCCATCACAATTGTCCTTTGAGGCCTAAGGGCAAGGCGAATCGGATGATGTGGATATATTATGAGGATTCAGATTCTGAGGATTCCAAACAGCATAACAGTTCTGAGGGGGCAGAGGTAGAGGCTTCAGGGCCTAATGCAGAGGCAGAGTTAGAGCTTCACCTATAGGAGGCACGCATATCCAGCATTCAGTCGGATGAGTCATTCAGACTCCGTGGAGTTTTGGCAGGGCAGAAGGTTATCACCCTTCTTGATACAAGGGCCACACATAATTTCATAGATGCTAGATTTGTGGAGAAGCGTGGACTCACTACCATAGATTTTGAGGGCATCAGTGTTAAGGTAGCCGATGGTCACACTCTTAAGTGTGAGCATATGATTAGAGACCTCCCATTGCGCTTGAACAACTATGAGTTCAAGGCTGATTATTATGTGGTAAACATGGGGGATATAGACTTAGTCTTGGGTATGAAGTGGCTTCATTCATTTGAGGAAGTTACTCTTCGTCTCAAGGACATGGAGGTTCTCTTTAATGTTGATGGAACGACACACATTCTTAAGGCAATACGGGGCAGCAGCTTCAGATATATGTTTTTTCATTGGATGGAGGTACCTATACCACATGACATGATAGAGAGCGATGACAAGTGCACATTGGCACCAACACAGGAGAGGTATGAGGATGAGCTTGATCTTGAGGTGACTTCAGTTCAGGAGTTGTCACATGTGGTGAGGACTCAACTTTCTGTTACAGCTGGATCATAGGTTGATGACGATATGACTATTTCTAGTCTTCACTATCCAGCTTCAGATATTATTCAGGTGAGGAGTTTACTTGCTGATTTTCATTTATGGATTGCATGTTGGAGTGCTTATCTGAGTACTAGAGATGATGTGACACCATTACATGAGAGTTGGGATGGACATGGCATGGGGGTCGTGTTAATTGACAGTGGTGGAGATCAAAACTATATTTGGGATCCAGGTGGATTGATTGATTTGTCATTCAGTGATTGCTTGAGGGCAAGCAATTTTAGGAGGGGTGGATTGTCATGTCCCCTTTTTAATTGACATGTTCTGAGTTCATGGTTAGCCTATTATGCGACCTTCGTAGGCTAATAGGATGGATAGAGGGTCATAATGGAGCTTGGCTTGACTTTGATTCACAGGATTTCTACATTTGATTTTCATTCAGGGTATCTCAGACATATTTGGCCAGGGCTCCTACTTTTTAGGGATATTTGAAAGGTAGCGGAGCGCCTTTATTATGGTATGGTTATGTGCAGAATCACTCCCTGATTCACTAGCTTCGATCAGTTCATCGATTCAACATGTATTGAGGGAGATATTAATATTTGATTGATTTAATCAAATATTAATTATTTAGCCTATTTTTAATTAGAAACCCTAATTCTAATTTAAGAAACCCTAATTAGGGCAAGCATATCTTTTTGAGGGTATAAGGGTTTCTCATGGAGGCCATTATTGATTATGCATAGATTATTGATATTGAAAATTGAAGAAATTCTTCTGTGAAGACTGAGCCAAGGGTTCCAAGATTCCATTGCAGTGAAGAACGTTCCCTCTTCATTGTGTGTGATTTAGAGGCTGTGAGATATCAGCTGATTTATTGCCAAATTGAGAGATAGCTTCATTCAGAAGTTATCACAGAGATACATATCTGAGAGATAGCTTCATCTAGAAGTTATCACAGAATTCCAGGGTTGAGAGATAACTTCACACAGAAGTTTATCACAGAGCTTTCCAGGTATTTTCTTATTTAGTTTTTGATCTAATAAGCTATACAGAGATAGATCTTGTGTTAGAATCTATATTCATGAGATCAGGCTGTTCAGCAATCAGGGGTTAAGAAGAGACAGGTTGGCGGCCGTACCACGTCCGTACAGGTCCGTTCAGAGCTGTTCAGGCACTGACATCGACAGATATAGGGCTTCCAGTGATTGACATCGGTCGACTTAAGACCGACGTCGGTAGAAATCTGACCGACAGAGACCGACGTCGGCGAGGGATCGACCAAC
This sequence comes from Torreya grandis, assembly GCA_037957365.1. Classification (NCBI taxonomy): domain Eukaryota; kingdom Viridiplantae; phylum Streptophyta; class Pinopsida; order Cupressales; family Taxaceae; genus Torreya; species Torreya grandis. Next base: position 2,200,780 of record JARHVA010002108.1, read on the forward strand.
GACGACGTCTGTGTGTCGACACAGAAAGGCTGAGACTCTTCCAGATCCAGTTTTCATTGCCAGATTTTGCTAAGTCAGGGTTTTAAGATCAGATTTTAATATTCTTTATTTGTATAACAGAGACTCAATTGTGTAATCGTCCAGAAGAACAAGTAATGAGATCTTTATTTGCTATTGAGAGATTATACTGTGATTTGTGTATGCTTATTTGAATCTATTCTGCAAGTTGGTATCTGTGATCAGAGCTTTATGAGTTTATATATTCCCTGTCTGAAGGGAATATTACAGTTGATCAGAGCTTTTGTAGGAAGAAAAAGAGCCCCTAAGTAAGGGACATCACAGTGGTATCAGAGCATTTGTAGGAAGAAAAAGAAGCCCCTAAGTAAGGGACATCACACATAACCCTTCATTGATGAATAGAAAGTAAGGAACAACAAGCAAAATAAATAATACAGAAGAAAAACAAAAAAACAAATGAAGAAAAGGAGACAAACCAAAAGAAAATAGAAAACAAAGCAAAAGGAAAGAATAAATAGATAACTAATCATGAAATAACTTTAGATGATGAACATTTACTGAATAACACAACCATTTTCCTTCAAGATCTTTAAGATGAAGAGTGTTATTACTAAGAACTATGGTAATTCTATAAGTCACAAGCCATAATGCATCAAATTTATGATGTTTTCCAGGATCTTCACAAGCTTTACCCCAATATAACACTAAATCACCAAAACTAAACTTCTTATTATAAATCTTTTTATCAAAAAAATTCTTCAAATTTTGCTTAGTCTTTTATAATTTTTGTAATGCATTTGATTTGGATTCATTAAGTGTTATCAAATCATGCAACCTTTCTTCAATTAAATTTGTATCTTCAGTTGTATATTTTAAGGTAGACCTTGCTAAATAAATTTGAAGTTTTATAGGTAAAGTAGCTTCCAATCCATATGCTAACATGAAAAGAGAATAAATAATTACTAATTTAATAATAGTTATATCAGCCCATAAGGCTTCAAAAATCTTAAGATGCCAATTCCTTTTATTATCATAAACTAAATTTTTATTAATAGAAATTAGATTTTTATTAGTGGACTCAGCTTGTCTATTTTCTTGTGGAAATATTTTGATGAATGACTAGAAATGATAGAATATTTTACTAAAAATTATAAAAAATAATTTAAAACAAACTAAGTTCAATTATAAAAAATAATCTCATATGGGACTCCAAATATAGAGAAAATTTGATTTTCTAAAACTAAAATTACTTCACCTGTTACTAAACTTTTAAGAGCTTTGGCTTCAGGCCATTTGGTGAAATAATCCATGGCTATCAAAATGTATCTATGACCTATAGATGAAGGTGGGTGAATGTCTAAAATAAATTCAATGCCCCATTTATTAAAAAAAAAAATTAGATAAAATTGGATTTAAAAGCATTGTAGGTAATTTATCCCTTCCAACGAAAAGTTGACAAGGCATACAAAAGTGAACCAATTTATAAGAATATTGAAACAAAGTGAACCAATAATATCCAGCTCTTTGATTCTTATAAGCTATTTTTTTTGCAGCATAATGTCCATTGTAATTTCCTTCATGATAGCTCCTAAGAAATTTTTGAGTTTGATCATGAGTAAGACATCTTAATAAAATACCATCATGATTACGATATAACAAGAAGTTCTCTAGTAAATAAAAATTTAATGATTTTAATTGTAAAAAATATTTTTATTTCTTATTTAAGTTATTAAGACAAGATTGATTTTGAAAATAATAAACCAAATCATGATACTAGTTATCTTTAGCCAACAAATAATCCCATTCATTCATTTCATGTCCAAAATTAAAACTTTTAGAAAATTCAATAATTTTCATAATTTTAAAGTGTGGTTTTGTATTTATTTTTTCATCAATTGAGAGAACTATAATGTTTATGTCTGAGGTATCATTTTCAACTAAGTATTTAGCTAATTCATTTCCTTTAATAGTTTTTAAAGTTTCAATTCAATGTCAAATTATTGAATACACAAAGTATAATTAGTAAGTCTCCCTTGAATAGTTGGTTGTTTTAAAAGATATTATAAAATAGGTACATTAGATCACATAAGAACCTTGTTTCCCATTAACAAATATCAAAACTTAATTAAAGAAGAAACAAGTGAGAAAAAAAATTTCTCAATGAGAGGGTATCTAGTTTCTATATCTTTTAAGACTTGGTTGATATAACCAATAGGTTTTTCAACATTAATTTCAAATTCTTGAGTAATTATGGCTATTATATCCCTTTTTATAGTGTTGATATAAAGGACAAAAGTTTCATTCAAATCAAATTTGTCAAGGATAGGTGCAATTGAAATAGCATTCTTGATAGAATTAAAAGCTAAATCAACATTTTCATCCCAAATGTAAATCTTATCTTCCTTTAATAACAATTGTAATGGGTTAGCTTTATCAATGAAATCAAAAATTCATTTCCTACCAAAATCTATTTTACCAAAGAAATATCTTAAACTCAACTGATCTTTGGGAGGAGGTAATTCCTTTAATTCTTTAACACATTCAGGATCAATAGAAATACCTTCTTTAGAAATTACATGTCCTCACAATTTTCCTTTAGTTACACTAAAAATATGTTTTTTAGGATTTAGATAAATTCCAAACTTTTTACATCTTGTGAATACTTCACGAAGATGATCCAAAAATTTATTTATTTTCTTATAAGGAACAGTGACATCATCTACGTAAACTTGAATGACTATTCCTATCAAATCATCAAATGTAACATGCATAGCCCTTTGAAAGTAGCTCCAACATTCATTAAATTGAAAGACATTTGATTATAAGCAAAAATTACTCTACACACAGTGAAAGTAGTTTTTTTTCTATCACCAGGATTTACAAAGATTTGATTATAACCTAAAAAACCGTCTAATAAAGGCATCAATTCAGAACCTGTAACCTATTGTAAAATCTGATCTATACTAGGCAGAGGAAAGTTATCTTTTACACTTATTTTATTTAAATATCTAAACTCAATATAAAGTCTAATATCACCATTTTTCTTTCTTACAGGTACTAGATTAGCAACCCATTCAGAATATGTTATAGAAAAAATGACACCAACATAGATCATTTTATCCATCTCTTTGTTAATGGTGTCTTCTAACAAAGGGCTAATACTTCATATCTTTTACCTCACATGTTTGATACCTAACTTGATTAGAATGTCATGTTTAATAATATCTATATCATAACCTCTAATATCCTTGTAAGACTATGCAAAGACATCAATAAACTCTTTAAATAGTTTAATGAACTTAACCTTTTTATTTTTAGTTACTTAAATTCATAAATAGACATAGTTAGGATCATCTTTGGTGTCTAAATTTATGGGACTAGTTTCATCTATGATTCTTCTTGATGGCTCTTCAGCTCTAATAATTTTGGGCTGGTCATTGGGTGTAAACATAGAGTCTAAGCTTATTAAACTAGTAGGCAATTTGTTAGTACTTAACTATAAATAATCTCCACAATTAAGTATATAATCATCATGACTAAAGTAGTTTCCTTTCAAAAATGAATCTATATGCTCATCACAAATAAACACTGGCCAATTATCCTTTAAATTAGGGACCTTGGGATGAAAAAGTTCAATTAAAGGAAAATCAATAGTGGGTTCAATTTCATTCAAAGTAGGATTAGAAGCATAAACTACAAGTTTATCTTCTCTTATATTAAATTCTCTAAGAATATGAGTGATATTGAAGGCTTCAAAATTTTCAATCAATGCCCAAACTTTTTGAGTGTAATGATGCAAATGGATTTGATTGGTTTCATAGATTTTCTAAATTTATCTCACTATTAACTTTGAGTCTCCAAAAACTTCTAAATGTTTAACATTCAAATTTATAGCTTTTTCTAATCCCAAACATAATGCTTCAAATTTGTTTGTGTTATTAGTGTTTTCAAAAGACAATTTGTAAGCATAATGAAATATCTTACCAACAAGAGATATGAGATAAATAACAACACTAATACCTTGTTGATAACAAGATGCATCAAAGTAAAGAGACCATAAAATATTTCTTTTACATATTTCTTCATGCTTGTTTTCTAGTTCATCAACATTCAATAACTCATAAGTTTCAATAACTATTTCTATATAAGAAACGTTAGATAAATAAAGAGATTCAATCAAAGTACCAAAAAAATATTATTTTAATAAATGTAATCTCATTATTGACTGGAACCTAAGTTACATCCTTACCAATAAATGCCTTGGTAGCTTTCGACCAATCTCTTCCTAATTGCATTTCATAACTACTGGGAATATCTAAGACTTGAATTGGGTATACATCTAATACGTTCATCCTGCACAATCTTGATGACTATGTTGTGAAACTTACCACAACTTTTAGTTTGTTTATCATCAAAACAAATAAGTTTTCTAATGTCTGCTTCATAAGAAATACCCAATTGATCAACAATACATTTAAGCATGATGTTCTTTGATGCACCAGTATCCAAAATAAAATTATGAATTATTTTATTTCCAATATTAATAGTGACATATAAAGGAGGTATATAACCTATAGGGTGTCAAACTATTGATCTAGATATGTTCAAAATTATTTTCCTCTTGTAGACTTACATCATCTCTTAGATTTTTAACTACTTCATTAATCTTGTCTAATTGTCTAGGAAGACTAGTAGCCTACAATAAAGAAAATCTAGATTTGATGGTTGACAAATAATAAATTATGTTATAAGTCTTAGCATATACTTGTTTAAAATTCTTAGATTTATAATGACAATACTGTGTGTGATTATATCTAGTTACAAAAGAAATATTTTTATCATTTTTATCATTATCATTTTGAGTTGTTTTACCTTTATCATTTGAATGAGGTTTATCATTTGTTGGTATATTATTGTGAGGAGATTTATAATCCTTGTTCTTAGTATTTATAACATAGACATTTTCATTTTTTGAAGAATCATCAAGAGTATTTACATTAAATATTGAATCCTCAGTTATCTTATCTTTTCCATGTAAAAGATACTTTTAAAAATTAATAACAACTTGACATGTCTAATGATTATGATCAAGCTGACATATATTACAATAATAAGAAGTATTATAATATTTTAAATTTTTATGTGAAGAATAGGGTTTATCATTAAGTTGTCTCTTAACAATGACAAGCTCATTGCCTAAACTTTGAATTGTTTTTAATATTTCTGCAGTATCTGAATTTAAACTTGTGGTAGACTTATCTTTGAAACCTATGAATTGAATCTTATTTTCATAATCAATAAAAATTATTAGGATTTTATCATATTCAAATATATATTTATCTTCTAGTGCCATTTTGTATTTTAAGGGTAAAGCATTACAAAAATAAAGTCTAGATAGTTTTTTAGAAGGTCTAAGATCACCTAGAATTTTCTGACATAACTTTGTGAATATAGAGACAAAATGATACATGGTTTCACCTAGATATAATTAAATATTTTAAATATCATTAAATAAATCAAAATTTTCCTTGTCTTTACCAAAGGAAAATTCTAACCATTCCTCTACATCTTTCCAACTATCCATCACTTTTGTAGGTAGACTAACAAACTCTTGATAAGATTTTATTTCTAATGTTTGTATAAAAACCTTTAAACAAATATTTTCATTAGTTATCCAAAGAGTGGAAAAAACTAATCTAATATCCTCTAAGTGATCTTCCCAAGATTCCCTAGTAACACCAATTTTTTTTGGTATGTTTAATCCTTTAAGAGAAGGCAGCTTACACAGATGGTTTCTGACATTGATTGGATTTACAAAAATCCAAGGTGTTATATCTATCTGATGCTCTTTCTGATTCTTCTTCATATTCACCCTTTATGAGTTCTTCTACTTCTCTATTATTTTGAAATATATGAAGTAAATACTCTAATCTTTGTTCTTGTATTAATTTTTCTCCCTCTAGTTGATTTCCCTCCAACTAATTTTTGGCTAGTGGATTCCTTACAATCCAATCCATTATTATAACTTTTAGTAGATTCTATCTTAAATGATTGATTATTTTATACCTAATTTTCCTAACTTAAAAATTGATTTTACAAATTAGTTTCAATAGGTTCAATAAAATCATCAAAAGGAAAAGAATCTAAAAGAAAACAAATTCTAGGATTAGGATTAGAAGCTGAAACTCTTGTTCTATCTTCTCTAATTATCCTATTTGAATTTATTGTATCTTGATGGGTTTCACATGTAAAATTAGAATACCAATAGAATTCAAACTCAGTAGTTTCTAATTCTTCATTTATAACTTCAATAACTTGAGGAAGAACTTTAGGATGATTTTACCATGCAAATTGTGTTAAATTGAAACCAATATCAACTTGATCTTCTTCTAAATTAAAAATAGGTTGAATAATAAGAAATTTATCACCTCCAAGAATGAATAGAAAATAAAATAGATTTATAAATGAACTTTTCCCTAGTAGAGTCACCAAATTTATTGACGATGAAAATTTAAATGTCTTCAAATCAACCCTTTTTCCTATCATGAAGGTCAAGTTGGAATCATTCCAGTCTTATCATAGGGGTTCTAAAGGCTCAACTAAGATCCTAAAGACACAAAGGGTTTTTATTATAATTTTTGATAAAATAATCAATAAGTTATTTAAATAACTTATTCCATTATCACAATCAAAAATATTTTATAAGAATCAGTAAAAATGGAAATATGTTATCTATTTTATCCAACAGAGAAATCCTATTAATTAGACAATCTATTGAAGAATATAAATATTATTATAAAATATAAATATGTATTCAACTAAAATCATAACTTTTTACTTAACCATTCCATGTAAAACCCATATATTATCAAAAATATATCTCAACGTTATGAAAATGTAACATTACATAGACCCAATACTCAGTCATATATTCGCATATAAGAATCCCTCTAAATTATTTCAAATTTTCACAAAATTCCACTAATATATCCATATTATAAACCAAATAAAAATTATCTTTTCTTTTTGAAACTCCATATTTCCATATAAAATAAAAAACAACATACCTCTAGTCAAGTTCAAATTTATTCTACAAAATTTTCACTCAGCTTCCTCTATGCAACTTGAATCTCATCATTACAAAGCTTCACTTCCACTAGAATCTTTCCCAATTGATACAATAAATGAATAAAAATGGGATTTTATTCTCCACCTTCTTATCTATAACTACTTGAGTGACGTGCTCACTTTCCATTAGCTCCTAATTATCAATTGTGTACTTATAAATTTTCTAAACCATTTTATCAAATTGACAAATTTAACAACCAACTATCCTCACTACTAACACCCTTGATAAGTTTCATGATTTTAGGTGATCAATTAGCCATAAATGCCAACATACCACCAAATTCACTTTGATCTCAAAACATCGAGATATGCTTCCAAGTATTAATGATTTTGCTATTTCAACCCAACTATGACCTATCAAGGTCCAGCTAGATGACAACTTACCCATCATGCCATGTTAGGGTATGAACTTATACACTTTGAAATCACTAAAAAAACATAAGTCATAAGACCAAAAAAAACCTTAGAAGCATTCCTTAGACTAAGCACAAGGCATGCTAAATTCACATTGAAACCTTATTATTGTGCATTAATATCATACCCCTTTGCATCTTAAAATAAGAATGTAATAAGTAAATCCCCTTATAGCTTGTTTCAAGAGATTTATTCAAGGTAACGTTATGAAAATGAACCTAAAATCATTTTGAAAATGGGTATCATGTTTTCCAAATAACTTTTATGTCATTAACTTCCCATTAACCAAAAACTTTTGCTCAAACAAGTCAAGGATGATACTTATGTGTTGAGGATTATGATCAATAGATTTAATTATTTTTTGAATCTTGGACAACTTAACATGGAACACCAATAGAGTGACTATGTATTTGGATAACCAAGTAAAAAAATTAACTTGAAATTTTTACAAAGGAGGTTGATAGAATAATTCAATCAAGAGAAGCATTTCAAACCACAAATATCCCAATCATAACATTGTCATTTATTCTATCCTAAGAATCATGTGAACTAAAAATAGCATTATAAATCACTAAAATGACCAAAGAATTATTAATAAACTAAACTACCAAACTGAATCATCCATTTTAAAACTAAATTACAATACTTCTCATAAATACATCATCGAGTGACTAAGAACTGAGAATAGAAATATAAGTCCACTGAGACCATCAAGTAAGTTGAATCTGATTAGATCAATAATCATATATGAATATTTTATTCATTTATCCACCATGATTTTTGAAACCATTGAAACATAAATAAAACCATCAATAAATCATTATGATTTCATAATCAAATATGCATTTACAAAAATTATCAATCAATAGGGTTCCTGACACAGTTTTAGGCTTTATGACAAAGTCATCTCTATGGTAGTAAGTGTAAAATTGAAAATTTAGGATGGGTTTATAAAATAGGCATAAAAAAACCCTCTAATTTAATTCAAACCTCTCCAAGTTACCTACATCTTTGTCTTGAAGCTCTGCCTATGGACAAATAATATTCATATTCTCCAATATCAAGGCATTTAATTGTAATGAAATGCATGGGAGTGTAAAATATCAAGAATGGAATTGGATCACTTAAAAAAAATGTAATGGGTTAGTTTCCATATATTAAATGTCATATGAATCTCCTGTAAATATGCATACCCTATAGTTTATGTTTTACATCTTTGAGACAACCTATGAACATGCCTATCAAACCACAGAGGGCCAACCTCTCTCTTTCATGAAGGAAATAGACCATCATTCTTAATTAATAATATAAATGGAATATTTTCATCACCTTTAATTCATTAACATTTAAAACAAACTCACTAGATGTATTTGTACCTTGTTGAAGAGATACACTTAGTTGAAACTCTCTCGAAGGAGATACACTCAAAATAGAAACTTATGAACCCTTAATTAAATTAAAAATGTATTTAAATACTAATATCATCCATTTATAACCTCTTAAGATAAATTTATCTAATTAAAAACTCATAATTTGCTTCAAAAGTGACCCAAAAAACCACTCAAAAAGATAGAGAAAGAAACATGGTTTTATGTTATAAATACCTTCATGGAATGAGTTATTATATTATAAATATATTAAAAGTATAATAATAACCCATAAAATCATATCTCAAAACTATTTCTCTCCATCACTTTTTGATATTGAGAAACATGTCCAAGAACATACCCCTCTTAGATGCATAGGATATAGTGACCTATTATCACTCTTAGTGATTGTTCATAAAGATGAGGTAACTAATACATAAAATAATTATAAATTTTTTAAGGTTAATCGGACCCATAAAAATTTCCAAAGTTTAATATCCTAACTCTCTCTCTTTGTCATGTCCCCTTCTAGTTGACATCTTTCTGAGCGGATGATTAGCCTATTATGCGACCCTCGTAGGCTGATGGGATGGATAGAGGGTCTTGATGGAGCTGGGCTTGGCTTTCGTTCAGGCTCTTTCAGACATGAATTAAGGGAGATATTAATATTTGATTAATTTAATCAAATATTAATTATTTGGTCTAATTTTAATTAAATATTAATTAATTATTAATATTTTAGTCTAATTTTAAAAAAACCCTAATTCTAATTTAAGAAACCCTAAGTCTAATTTAAGGAAATCTAATTTTAGCAAGCACACCTTTGGAGGGTATAAGAGTTTCTCATGGGAGAGAGTTTGTAAGTATGATTGATTATTGTTATTGATTCTTGTTAAGAATTCTTTTGTGAAGACTGAGCCAAGGGTTCCAAGATTCCATTTGCATTGAAGAACGTCAGCTCTTCATTGTGTGCGATTCAGAGGTTGTGAGAGATCAGCCGATCTATTGCCAAATTGAGAGATAACTTCATACAAAAGTTATCACAGGGATTTACAAGTTTGAGAGATAACTTCATACAGAAGCTATCATAAGGGTTCACAAGTATTTCTTTATTTTTGGGTTTTGATTCAAGAATTATCCAGATATAGATCTTTTGTATTAGCCCATAGTTGTTCAGATCAGGATCAAGCATACAAGTTGTGCTATATTGGTGGCCATACAAATCTGTACAAATCCATGAAAATCCATACACATTAGTGAAAAGATTAGACACTGACATCAATAGGTAGAGACCTACAAAGACCAACATTGGTTGATCTCTCACTGACGTCGGTAGGTTCACGACCCCAGTCGACTGACAATGGCAGTATAACCGATGTCAGTGACTGTGTTTTTGACATAGCAGGCTGAGACGTACCAAATCTTGATTTCTTTCCTAGTTTGTAGAATACTCAAGCTATTAAGGTTGTACTTTCAATATTCTTTATATACTTGACAGAGGACCTCTATTGTAAGCGTATGAGCAAATAAATAAGAGATTATATTATGATTTATTTATCTATTTGAAGATATTTTGTAGAAATACAGATAAGCAATTCAGAGCTTTTGTCTTTCAATAGTCCCTATTGGTTGGGGATATTTCAGTGGTATCAAAGCTTTTAACAAAAAAAGGAGCCCCTAAGTTAGGGACATTATAGTGGTATCAGAGCCAAATTCCTACCATCCTGTTGGGTAGATCAGAGCTAAATCCTACCATCCTGAGGGTTTGACAATCTTATGCAGCCACAAGAGTTGGGACCACACAGGTATAACACACGCAGTAGAGCCTTGCTTGAAGGTACCTAGGTGTTAGAATAGTAGCCAATTATCATGAGTGACAAACATGAGGGTAGCCCACCCAGGGGCCACTAACATAATGAAGATTAGGGTACCAGAGAAGTCTACTGTGAGATGACACAGACACTTCAGGCACTTACTAATATGGCAAGGAGGATGAACCCAATTGATAGACAGAATGGGGAACAAGGAGATAATAGGAGTGCTACTGTTAATTAGAGACCCCAGCAGGCCCACTCTAGAACATTGAATAGAACTACACGTCCTACATTTGTTCAAGAGGAACCAGAAGTTCCAACAGAGGAGGAGGCAGAAGATTCCCAATTTGCAAATGTTCTCATGGCTGCAAGTGATGAGTAGGACTTATTAGCTCCTCAAGTTTAGGAGAAGATGTCTTTTGATTGTTTTATTAATCTGAGGAGAGAGCACTATAGATTGGTTAGACAAGATGGGAGACCCAGACACCAGAATAATGATTTGAAGCATGCTACGAGCAAGCTCACACTAGTGATGTTTGATGGTAGTGGTAAGGTGACAGCATAGGCCTGGGTTAGTAAGCTAGATACATTTCTCACATTGCGACTGATGGCTGAGGGAGATGCTATCAGATATGTGACACTACATCTTGAGGGAGTAACTCATGATTGGTGGCACCACGGGATGGTGACACTCCATCATGATCGGATCACATCTTATCAGGAGTTTGTGGATAGGTTGGTGGAACGTTTTGACAAGAAGGATTTGGAATCATATTTCTGAGAGTTGGCATAGTTGTGCTAGAGTGGCAGCCTAGAGTCTTACATTGGTGACTTTTAGAAGTTATCAGTTATGGTTCCTGACATTTCAGAGAGGTGACTAGTAGTACTCTTCATGGAGGGATTGACAGAACCATTGAGAGGTTAGATCAAAGGCTTTGATCCTCCTTCATTACAGGAAGCTATGAAGAAGGCACGTAGTATGGAGATGGCAGCCCCATCAAGTAAATTTAACTCTAGAGGTACTTCTTCATCCAGGGACAGTAAGGGCTTCAACAAGAATAGAGAAAGACCAGGTTTCAACATAGATAAATTAGGTGTTAAAAATGATTCAAAGGTGAACCCAACAGCACCACCTTTGGATAGAGAGGCTCTTAATGATCTACATAGGAAGAAGCTTTGTTTCTACTGCAAAGGTCCCTATGATGCCAATCACGATTGTCCTTTGAGGCCTAAGGGCAAAGCAAATTGGGTGATGTGGGCCTATTATGAGGATGAGGAATCAAAAGATTTTGAACATCACGATTGTTTTGAGGAGCCAGAGGCTGAGGCTTTAGAGCCTAGGGTAGAGGCAGAGTCAGAGCTCTAGATTCAGGAGGCATGCCTATCTAGCATCTAGCACAAGGGGTCATTCAGACTCCATGGAGTTTTGGCAGGATGGAGGGTCATCACCCTTCTTGACACGGGAGCCACACATAGTTTTATTGATACTAGATTTGTGGAGGAGTGTGGACTCACCATAGAAGAGTTCGAGGGCATTAGAGTTAAGGTGGCTGACGGTTACACCCTTAGGTGTGAATGGATGATTAGAGATCTCCCATTGTGCTTGAACAACTATGAGTTCAAGGTGGATTATTATGTGGTGAACATGGGGGATATAGATTTAGTCTTGGGAATGAAGTGGCTTCATTCCCTTGAGGTATTCACTCTTCATCTTAAGGACATGGAGATCCGTTTTGATGTTGATGGGAAGACTCACATTCTTAAGGCAATACAGGATGACAACATCAAAACTATTTCTTTACATCGGATGGAGAGGCTCATGAGACACAACATGGTAGAGTGGGTAGCTAAGTTCACATTAGCACCAATATAGGAGGGACAATGGAAGACTGAGTATCATCTTGATATTTAGCAGTTGAGGGTCAAGCATGATAAGGTATTTAGTGATATTCCACTAGGGAGACCTCCAGACAGGGGCATAAAGCACATTATTGAGCTTGAGGAGGGTGCTAAGCCCATTATGATTACTCCTTATTGACATCCCAAGTGTTTGAAGGATGAGATTGAAAAAAAAATTAAGGAGTTACTTGCTATGGGTTACATTCGGCCTAGCAAATCACCATTCACATCTTTGGTTGTATTGGTGAAGAAGAAGGATGGCACCTTACGCATGTGCATTGACTACAGAGATCTAAATAAGAGAACCATTAAGAACAGGTATCCAATACCTCATAATGATGAGCTTATTGATGAGCTCCATGGTGCACATTACTTCACGAAGATAGACTTAAGGTCAATCTATCATCAGATCAGGGTTCGTGAGTAGGACATTGAGAAGACAGTTTTTTGTTGCCATTATGGACACTATGAGTTTGTAGTGATGCCATTTGGGCTCACTAATGTGCCAACAACATTTTAGTCCACAATGAATAGAGTCTTCCATTCACTACTGAGGAGGTTTGTACTTGTTTTTTTATGACATTCTTATATACAGTAGGACTTGGCAGGAGCATTTGGCTCATCTGGAGACTATACTCAGCATCTTGGAGAGGGAGTCCTTATACGCCAAGGAGTCCAAATGTGATTTGGGAATGACCAAATTGTTATATTTGGGTCATATTATTAGTGCAGGGGGAGTGCAGATGGATCTTGAAAAGATCTGCGCTATCATAGACTGGCCTATTCTGGCAAACCTTACACAGCTACGGGGATTTCTAGGTTTGTGTGGATTTTATCATAGGTTCATGAATGGTTATTCATGACATGTAGCTCCTATGATAGATTTGATGAAAAAGGGTGCTTTTTGTTGGACACTTGAAGCACAAGAGTGTTTCATAAGGTTTAAGGAGTTGATGACAACATGCCTAGTTTTGGCACTACCTGATTTTTCAAAGCCTTTCAAGCTTCAGTGCGATGCTTTAGGTGATAGCATTGGTGCGGTGCTTATGTAGGAAAAGCATCCCATAGTATATGAGAGCCGTAAGCTCAGGGGGCTAGAGAGACTTTACAACATTTATGATAAGGAGATGCTTGCTATCATGCATGCCTTGGCAAAATGTAATATCTCATGGGCAACAAATTTTGCATCAAAATAGACCACAATAGTTTGAGACATTTCTTGGGGCAGCGAGACCTTAATAATCATTAGCAGAAGTGGGTGAGAAAATTATAGGGATATGACTTTGACATCTCTTTCATTAAGGGCACCTAGAACGTAGTGGCCAATGCTCTTTCACGCAGGCCATATTTGAGTTCTATGGTACACATTACAGAGGATTGGAGACATATGATTGTGGCAAAGTATGCCAAGGATACATGGGCATCTAGCATTGTTGAGGGATCGATGATTGACACCAGATATACTCTTGTGAATGACTTGATCATTTATAAGAGTAGGGTTTATTTGATTCTAGGATCAGTAGTAAAGAACATTCTCATTCGAGCCTTTCATGATGTGCCTACTACTGGACATCTCAAATATTTCAAGACCTATAAATAGATCAGGGAAAGATTCACATGGAAAGGATTCAAGGTAGATGTTCTTCAGTATGTGTGAGAGTGCCCTGTTTGTCAGTAAAACAAGCAAGAGAACACGTACCTAGCAAGATTATTGTGACCACTTCCAATTCCTGATAGGAAGTGGGAGTGCTTGTTGATGGATTTCATTATGGGCGTTCCTAAAGCCCAAGGATGAGATTGCATATATGTAGTCGTGGATCAGTTAACGAAGTATGCCCACTTCTTTTTGATTACCACCACATACACAGCTACACAGGTGGTAGAGGCTTTCTTTTGAGAGGTATTCTAACTACATGGGTTACCTCAAAGCATAGTGAGTGACAGAGATAGTTAGTTCTTGAGTCACTTCTGGCAGGAGGTGTTCAGACTCTTTGGGACCGAGTTTACATCGAGCACCAGTTACCACTCGCAGACCAATGGACAGATAGAGATAGTGAACAAATGGGTGGAGGGCTACCTTAGGAACTACATTATAGGGCAGAAAAAAGCTTGGGTCAAGTGGATTCATTTGTGTGAGTATTGCTATAACATGACTTTCCACATGACCATTCAGATGTCTCTTTTTATGGCATTGTATGGGTATGAGGCACCAAGTTTTCTAGATTTGCTACTGAGTGACAATAGAGTGCTGAGTGCTAGAGACTTATTATAGGAGAGTCAGGATACTATGAGGACTCTCAAGGAGAATATTGCTAAGGTGCAGAATTAGCAAAAGTAGTATGCAGATCAACAGAGGACAGAGTGATCTTTTGATGTGGGTGACATGGTCTATCTTATGCTACAGCCTTACCATCAATCTACTCTTAGGAAGAGTGGGGTAGAGAAGCTTAAGCCATGTTACTACGGTCCTTTCAGGATCTTGAGATGTGTTGGAGTGATGGATTATGAGCTAGAGCTTCTGACAGAGAGTAAGGTACACAATGTTTTTCATGTATCACGCCTCAAAAAGGCATTAGGACACCGTGTGATACCTTCTACATTTTTACCTCCGTTAGATGATGAGGGAAAGTTGATTTTAGTACCTGAGTCTATCTTAAAATATAGAGAGAGATAGTTGCATAGGAGGACTATCAAGGAATATTTGGTAAAGTGGAGAGATTTGCCAGTGGAGGATGAGACATGGGAAAGCGAGGATATTCTACAGCATCCAGAGTTGAGATTGCTTGAGGATAAGCAATTTCAGGAGGGGTGGACTGTCATGTCCCCTTCTAGTTGACATCTTTCTGAGTGGATGATTAGCCTATTATGCGACCCTCATAGGCTAATGGGATGGATAGAGGGTCTTGATGGAGCTGGGCTTGGCTTTTGTTCGGGCTCTTTCAGACATGAATTAAGGGAGATATTAATATTTGATTGATTTAATCAAATATTAATTATTTGGTCTAATTTTAATTAAATATTAATTAATTATTAATTATTAATATTTTGGTCTAATTTTTAAAAAAACCCTGATTCTAATTTAAGAAACCCTAAGTCTAATTTAAGGAAATCTAATTTTAGCAAGCACAACTTTGGAGGGTATAAGAGTTTCTCATGGGAGAGAGTTTGTAAGTATGATTGATTATTGTTATTGATTCTTGTTAAGAATTCTTCTATGAAGACTGAGGCAAGGGTTCCAGGATTCCATTTGCATTGAAGAACATCAACTCTTCATTGTGTGCAATTCAGAGGTTGTGAGAGATCAACGGATCTATTGCCAAATTGAGAGATAACTTCATACAAAAGTTATCACAAGGGTTTACAAGTTTGAGAGATAACTTCATACAGAAGCTATCACAAGGGTTCATAGATATTTCTTTATTTTTGGGTTTTGATTCAAGAATTAGCTAGATATAGATCTTTTGTATTAGCCCATAGTTCTTCAGATCAGGATCAAGCATACAAGTTGTGCTATATTGGCGGCTGTATGAAGTTCGTACAGATCCATGAAAATCTGTATGCATCAGTGGAAAGATCAGACACCAACATCGGTAGGTAGAGACCTACAGACACCAATATCAGCTGATCTCTCACTGACGTCGGTAGGTTAATGACCCCAATCGACTAATGACGACAGTATAACCGACATCGGTGACTGTGTTTTTGACACAACAGGCTGAGACATACCAGATCCCAATTTCTTTCCCATTTTGTGGAATACTCAGGATATTAAGGCCGTACTTTCAATATTCTTTGCATACTTGATAGAGGACCTCAATTTTAAGCATATGAGCAAATAAATAAGAGATTATACTGTGATTTATTTATCTATTTGAAGATATTTTGTAGAAATATAGATAAGCAATTCAAAGCTTTTGTCTTTCAATAGTCCCTATTGGTTGGGGATATTTCAGTGGTATCAGAGCTTTTAACAAAAAAAAGGAGCCCCTAAGTTAGGGACATTACACTCTTCTTTGCATACTGAGTATTTGAAAACTACCTTTCTAGAGCTGCCAAGAAAGTCAATATAGGAGTAAATTTTTTTTCCATTTTTTCACCTAAAACTTATTCCAAAAAAACCAATATGAACATTTTAGGATGAAATGAATATTATAATATTATTTTGTCACAAAATCCTTTGAAACCCAAAATAAAAGCCTAAAAATGCTTATTTTTACACTAAAAAGGCTATTTTCACCAAGGAGCTCTATTTGAAATGATATAAAATGTGATATTTAGTCTTTCATATGTTTTATTAAGTGAATAAAAATGTATTTTATCTTCTTCCTAATCATATATTATCAAAACCTTCTCTAGAGGGTAAAAAATGTTTAGAATTGCATAGAAATGAGTCATGAAGTTAGTCCATAATATGATCAACTTGATAATCCATATGTTCAGTGTGTAATGACATTGACACAATATATTACAATCATAAGGGAACTCTATACTTTTATCACCACTAAAAATGGATCAAAAAATCCAAGAAATGACTAGACAAACACAAGACAAATGAAGGACAAGACCTTAACTCACCCAATCAACCTTAAAACCTTTTAATAATGTATTCTAATGATAAATTTAAGGAATTATAAAAACTAAACTAATTACTTGAAACCAATTGGCATGATATGCAAAGTTTTGAATGGTATGGGTGACAATTTGACCTGTGAGGTCAAAATTGTCAACATTATGATGACTTACCTGGGAAGCATGCCTGCTATGCTTAAGAACCAAACCATTTACTTGACTCTTGGAATCATGAAAAAATGAAAAATATTATCCATGACTATAATTACATATCTATACTTGAAATAAGAACACTTATTCCTCCAAAATAAGGAAGGAAACACACAAAATAGGGAAACTAACAAATCAAAGCAAATGTACAAATAAATCACTTATTTGGGGAAAAAAAAGTGATATAACAACACTTGGAGGAAAAAAATTAACTGTGTACAAGGAACTTATCTCTTCAATATAAATGTTTCATATGTATACCATTAACTAGGATTGAAAGCTCCTCACCATGCATCTTTACAAGATGAAAAACAATCTAGGATTCGCAGATGGAGATTATATATGGTCCACTCTAAAGGGAGACAAAAAATTTATGTATTATTGGTTTAGATCTATCCTCATCTCACTTGAGGACAAAATCTCCTTCTTTAAAACTTTATGAAAAATGCCCTTTATTAAAGGTTCTCTTCACTTGTGCTTGGTGAATTTCCATGGCTAACATGGACTAATTTTTAATCTCTTCCAACTCTATAAGATCAACATACATAATCCCCATTATTTCATTTTCCAAAAAATCAAGTTGATGCATTAGTTATAAAGTAGGAAACTCAAGAGACATGGTTAACCTTACTTCCTTACCATAATCTAGCATGAATAGAGAGTTGGCTATTGATCTTTTGTATGTAATCCTATCAGCTAATAGATATGATTTCTACTTGAGATGCCATGATCTTTGATTATATTCAATAGTATTTATTATGATCTTCAATAGGTTCTTATTTATGGACTCAACAAGGCCATTACCTTATGGATAGTAGTTTTATGAAGTGTTCATATAAACACCATGTTGAATAGCCTATTGGCTAATTCCAGTTCCCATCAAAGCCATGTCATTATCAAAAATGGTGGTTTAATGAACTCCAAATCTAGTAAGCAAACCTTCATATAAATCTATAACATTGGATTCATTTGCTTCTTTTGATGTGAATGTTTTTATCCATTTTATGAAGTAATCTATATCAGTAAGGATCCAATTATGACCTAATCTTGAAGGAGGATTTATGAGGCCAATAAAGTCCAATCCCAATTGGACAAAGAGCTGATCCAACATATTTAGTTGGAGAGGTAAGTCTACAAGTGTCACTTTTTTTTACAAACATAGCACATTTTTTGTATTTCCTAAGCCATGCATGATAATCACCAAATATACTTGGCTAATAATACCCACCTCTCATCATCTTAATGAATATAGTCCTTGCTAAAAAATGTCTTCCACCATGTCTATCATAGAACTCTTTAAGTAATCTTTGTGTTTGGCTTAGGTATATACATCTTAGCAACATGTCATTGATATATTTTTTGAAAAGAACACCATCAACAAGAAGAAATGGAATATATTTCAATCTCAAATATCTTATTTTTAAATAACTTAGATGAGAAGGATAAATACCATCTTGGAGATATCTTACCAAGTCATAAAACTATATGGAAATGGAGGTATGATCAATTGTAACTTCTTCATCATTTGACACTAAAACAACCTCATTATCATCTTACAAGGCTTGTGCTAGATTCCCACAAAGTCCTTTACCTCTAATAATCTTTATGACCTTGATTTCCACATCATACTCTATTACCTTTGTTATCCAATGAGCCCTCTTCTCATTTATATCTTTGTTCAAGAGGAACTCTTAATACTTGGATGGACAACCATTAGGTGTATATTATTATTATAAAATAAGTATCTAAACTTCTTGAGAGACATTATAACTAAAATTACATGTTTTTAAATAAAAGAGTATCTTGTTTCATGATCCTCTAAGATTTTTTGAGGAAGGCTATTAGTTGATCTAAGGCCTCATGATTCTATTACATAAGAATACCTGAAATGGTTTCCATGTTAGCATATGTGTACAAGATGAAATACTTTGTGAAAAATATATTTATAAATGTATGAGCACTAGCTATGGCATTATTTATCTTTTCAAAACTTTTCACTCCTTCCTTGGACCAATTGAAACTCTAATTCTTATTTAGCATGGTTGTAAGTGGCTTAGCTAAAGTGGAAAAATCTAAAATGTATCTTCTTATAAAATTGATTTCCTTAGGAAGCTTTGAAATGCCTTTTTATTTTTAGGCAAGGAAAGTGAAAGAATAAAATCTATTATTTTAAAATATAGACTCAAACCATATTTTGAAATAACATTCCCAAGAAGCTTACCTTCATGAACCAAGAAGACACTTTTTGGGATTAAGAGATACCCCAAATTACCTGCATCTTTTAAATAGTTGTTTGAGGTGAACCATGTGCTCACTTTTACTCTTATAAAACATGGTTATGTCATCCAAATAGACAAGTACAAACATGTTAAGAAGACCCTGGAATGCCATAGCCATGGCTCTCTGAAAGGTTACTCTAGTATTGGATAAACCAAAGTGAATCTTTTTATATGCAAAGGTCCCCCACTTTATAGTGAAGGCTATCTTGAATTTATCCTATTCCTTAACTAATGTTTGATTGTAAACACTATATCCATCCAACAAATAAAACCTCTCTGAACCTACAATCAGTTGTAAAATGTGTTCCATAAATGGTAATGGATTATGATCTTTAAGGGAAGTCTTATTAAAATCTTGGAAGTCAAAACATAATCTAATATCACCATTTTTATTTCATATTAGAACAAGGTTTTCCACCCAATTTGAGTACTTGATTGAGAAAATAATAGCTAAATATATGAGCTTATGAAGTTCAACTCTCATCAAAAGATCAAGCTTTAGATTAATAGGCCTTTGTCTTTGTCTCACTTGTTTAGTTTTAGCCTCTAACTCAATGGTGTGTTGAGATAAAATTGGGTTTTATCCCTTGAGATCACTATATTTCAATGAAAACACATCAAAAAAACTTGTACATAATTCAATTAAAGCTTCCTTTTGTGAAGGAGTGCATACATTACCCAATTTGAAATTCTTACTAGCTAAAATATCCACATTGGCATAATGATATTCTTTTGTTGACAAATATGACTTTTTCTTCCTCAACTCATCATCATCACTGAATATGTTCTCAAGTGCAACCAATAATTTGGGTATCTTATTAGTTTTTAGTTTCACAATCGAATCACCATACTATTGAAAGTAATTTGACTAATTTCTTGAGGATAACTCAGCATCTTCTTTCAAGAACCTTACAATCTAATTGTCATCTTCAAACACATGCCAATAATCATATTTATCTAGAATATAAGGCCTTACCACCACCTTTATATGTGACTAATTTTTTCATCTTTAATATCAGTTGGGATACTAAATTGTGCCTCTATGGCGGCCAACCTATCTACATATTAATTTTCATCTCTTGGTATTGCCTGAATTTTGAAATCTTGAAAATCCTCAATTAAGTACCATAACCTATGCCTATAATATATAAGAAATAAATTTTTTCATACATTTAAACCTCTTACCTAGTGAACTATAAGTTCACTATCACCAAAAACTTGTAATGTGTTGACTTTCATCTTCCTAGCCCACTGCAAACCATGAACTAGTGTTTCATACTCTACAATATTATTTGAATAACACAAATAAAAATTAATATAAGAGAAATAAATTTGATTTTTTGGATAAATCAACATCATTATATCCTTGATACTAGGCTTATTACTTGATCCATCAAAGTATAATTATCATAGACCTTTACTAGATTCATCATCCTTCACCAGCGCTAGAATTAGTGCATCATTCTCATGAAGGAAATAGAAAAAAATCCCTCTTATTAAATTATGTTATAAGTATCATGATCATGAAATTTAGAGGCCCACTCACCAAGGAACAAATATGGAACTCCATCTAAAGGTGATTCAGTTTCTAACCCACTAGTTTATAATACCTCATCTAAGATGCCATAGTTAGTGTTCACAATACTTGGAATATATGGATCCAAATGGACACATGTAATGGGTTAATAATGTATTGTTACATTAGTAACATACCTAGTTTAAACATAAAATATATCTAATCAACTGATAAGTATCCTCCAATCTTGGAGGTGAAGTCCCTTGAAAGACACATGGCAAAGTAAGGAGGCAAGTCCACCATAACTAAATCCAGCTAAATGGTAACATTGGTATAAAAATGTAGTGTCAAATATCCTTTTTGGTGACCCATATAGTTTAAATAATCCATTATTATTTATTTCATAAATAATACCAAGCTTATCTAAAATTTTCATAGGCATAAGAGTACTATTGACTCCACTATCCACTATGCAATTATGAACTACAGTATCACCAAATATCAAATAGAGTTAAAAAGGAAGCATATTATTTTATTTTACCTTATTTTTTTCCACATATACCATCTTATTTACATACTTTACTTGTTTCTTCATTAGCTATTCTAAATTAGTCAAGATAATAACTTCATTCTTAATCAATTTTGGAGACAACTTAAGAGCTAAAAAATCCTAAATGAGCATGTATTTTTGTCCTAGAATAGAGAGGGAGTAATAAATGATTATTATGATGTTAAAATTATTAATTTTATCTGTTATATTAAATTGAGACCCACTAACCCTTGGCAGCACCTTTTGAACCACTGGTTGCTCACAAATTAAAGGTACTTGATGAACCTTTCCAATCTTTGTATTTTAATTTTTTTATGGTGTATTGGAAATAATTTGATCTTTTTGACCTTTAAAAACAAAATTATGGGTAATTTAATCATGACTCACATATTAAGCCTCATCAATGACTCTTATTTTAGCTTTAGTAATAGCTCTAACTTGGCCACTTAAAGTGATAGTCTCACCACCCTGATTGAAAGCAACATGATCATCTATTTACCAATTTACATTAATGGCATTAGGCTACCATTTAACTTGTTGAGTCTCTCCTTGTGATACCAAACTTGTATATTTATATTGACCTCCTTGAAGAAAACACTCTTCTTATGTCATTTGTGGCATAATAATGTTTAGTGACACCAAGGCTTAGTTTTACACATCATTGAGATTAGAGGGTTGTCAACTAGAGTTCTACATCAAATTATTTTGAGGTGGAGTAATAATAATAGCCTTTGAAGTGGAAGGTGTATTATGATCAAGATATGCATATCATTTAGCTTGAGTTATGGATCTTTTATCTTGGTAGGGTGGTCTATGATTTCTAAACCCTTGATAAGGAGGCCATTAATCTCTAAAGGGATGATAGGTGGGATGATTTTTTTGTTAATAAGGCCTATTATCCTGATATTTATACCTCTTTAGTTTTACTATTTCATTTCCAAAATACTATAGCAAAACTTTCAGCTCTCCAAGCTCACTAGCTTGACTAGAAGGGGCTAAAACTTGGGCTTCAAGAGGTGGAATATGAGCTAATGATTGAATTTTAGGAAATTTAAGGGATGGTATATACTAAAATTATAGGAATATATGCATTAGAGGCCTTAGGGAAAGCTTACCAATTTTAATCAAATTGTTCTCTACTCTTATTTCAACCTCATAAGCATCTAGTAAGGTATTACCACCCATTGATTATATCATCACACTAATATTAGAGTTGAGGGCTCTTAGATAGTACAATAAGGCATGGATGGTATATACTAAAATTATAGGAATATATCCATTGGAGTCCTTAGGGAAATCTTACCAATGTATTTAGTGGGAGGTTTCTATACCAATGTATTTCTTTTCCTTTGAAGAAAGTAACCAATAGTCTAATAGTTACATTCTCCAAAATAACATTATGTACTAAAAAAGGTTAAAAAAATATTTGATGTGATAAATATGGTTTTTTGATATTATACTAAGAATAATGGGATACTCTTGAGAGCTGATATAGGAATGTCATCAAACTGGGATAAATTAATTGGACTACCTCTATTATTCTTAGTTTTTCATGGCCATCTAGAAGTGTGGATTGCATTGCTTAGGAAAATAGGATGACCAAGAGATAAATATTACTTTTTTGGATATGGATTTATCCTATTAAATATTTCTCTTTTGTATGAATTAGAAGGAAACTCAATGAAATCAATAGGAATACATTTGCTAGCTGACATTGTGGTAACCTTTAACATGAAAGTGTTTCCTAAATACTTATATGAGCTCTTCAACTTGAATATTAATTATATTTTGATTATTATGGATTCATTTTGATGCTGAAATTACTTCTCAACTCTAAATGTTAGCTATGCCAAGAAGGATGGGCCCCATCAGGTATACCAAAAACTATTGTCAATCAAGAGTATGTCTTTGTGATAAAGTGTGATATTCCTCATTCCTATTGGAACATGTAATATATCAAAAGTGTGGTTTAATTTATAATGGAGATAATGTCTAGAGAGTGTTGGCTCCCTTGGTTCTCTCACTAAAACTTACTTTTAAGCTATTACCTACTAATTCTGGCAAAGAAAAGGGTGCAAAAGACACTACTTGCAATGAAAATAAAAGAAAACTATAAATTAAAGGTGATGCACAAATTATTTTTTCACCACTTATGGTTTTAATGACACTTTTTGGAGATGGAAAATCTTTCACACATTCACTATACCCAGGTAAGATTTCTACAATAATGTTTCACAATAGGGACCTGACAAATTTAACTTATGCAAAGAAGGATTGAACTCACATCCAATACATGAACATAAGATTTTTTTAGAAACTTATAATGAAATTTATAACATAAAAAATCTCTCATCAAGGTATAATAATCAGATAATAACAAATTAAAATAAGTATTTCACTAAGCTATATCAATGGTAAGCAAATACACTTCACTCAAAAAGCCTACAAATGTAGGAATTTAGCTTCTTATTTCTCTCAAAAGGAGAATAAAATTTTTGGAATCCTTTAGTCACAATAAAAAAATCAAAGATTTATCTTAAATTATATAAAAATGAATTCATATAGTAAAGAAAAATATTGGAGACAAAGTAACCCCAAAATAGGGGACTTCAAACTTAGTCAACAACTCCTCCTTCAATGATACTTAGCATTTCTCATCTTTTAAAATATTAATAATTCATAAGATGGCTTTGAATATATAATTACCAATGTTTGTGGGGCTTATATAACTTTTAATAATGCTTATTCAAGCCTAGATCACATGGAGAGTGCTTAGATTCTTATTCCAACCCCTAGATTTTAGCCTTATGGTCTTCTTTGATGAATGAGTCTTCATCCATGGATGTATGATTTAAATACCATTAAATTACTTGGTTTAAACCTTATTTATCTCATTAATTATCAATCAACACTTGTCACAAGTTTTTTAATGAGACTTCTTTAACTCCTTTTGACTTTGTCTTCAAATGGGGTGTACGAGGGAAGAAGAGTGCTATTTTAGCTTAAAGACCTATTCCAACTTGATTTAATTCACTTTAAACCTTATTATGAGATTTTATAAGTTGAATATAATGTAATATATTAACTTTTTAAGGCCTTTTTAGGAGTCATATGTATTCATTTTGTCTTCTATCTCCTTAAATCTCGTCATTTTACACTCAACATAGAAGGAAAAGTTAGCCTTTTCTTAAAATTTTATTAAATTCTGATTAAATATACCATGGATGAATTTTTAGGAGAATACCAGGCCTAGTAAAAGGAAATTAAATTCATCAAACACTCAAAAGGATCTAGAGTAACACTAAAACTAAACATTTTCCATGAACTCCATGTAGCTTATTTTCTTGTAAATATCATTTTATAGGAGAATATATAGGTTATTATGATAATATAATATTTATTATAGGTACCATATATCCTCTTATATATCCATACAAAACTTGGTGGCCAAATCCAAGTGTAGACATGTTTTTAGACCTTTTTCACTAGAATTAGGCCTAATTAGCCCTTTTAGCCCTAGAAAGAGAAATCTTGATGATGGGAGATCACACATGTTTTAATACTCCAAAAAAAATATATTTACTTTTACCATTATCCCACCAAGATCCTTGTCAAATTTAGTGTTATATAACACTATGGAGGTACTAGAACCATGGAATGGCCTTTGGAAGGCTTTCCTTTTTAAGTCATTTTCTTACTGGCCTAACATGATTGAATAGTTTGGGTACCTCTAACCAAATTATTATGTATTTTTTATCATGGATAGGTAAAAAAATTCCCAATATACCTCCCATAATAATTGGAAACTTTCTACACTCATTATAACACCCATTTTAGCTCAAAAACATAGAAAAGTATAGTTTTTGTATTATTATATACAAGTGAAGGTACATCAAAATTTCATTTTAATAACCCTATAAGAGTCTAATAAAATGTATTATAGGTTTAATAAGGCAAATATTAAATTTTGTGATGTATATAACTCAATCTTTGCAAACAAGTTCAAACTCGGGTTTTATGAGGGTTTTTGATAGTTTTCACCCTTAAGGATGATTCATAAAATTGTGGCATCTAACCTATGAATAAATTACACAAAATTGAATTTAAACACCCCATATAACATACCCTAACTCCATTATTTCCCATCCAAAACTTCCTTGTTGGTGTGAGCATTCAAACTTGGCCTATCGAGCTTCTTTCTCCTTTTTGTGCAACCTATGATGGTTTTAAGCCAAAAAGTGGATTATTTATGAATTTTTATGCAAAAAAAGAGATTAAACACACCTAATAACTAATCATGAACATGTAACAATTCTTTTTAATTCTCATTTAGTGTTATAAATGGAATGGGATGCTATTTGGGCAATAGGCCTAGTCTAGGTTAATGGGGTTTGGCTGCAAATGATCACTCACCACCATGTCTGAGTTTTTTTTATAAATTTTAATTTGTTTTATCCATGTTATTTCAGAATAAATACACCTTAATACAACATCTCAAATTTTTCCCAATAAAACCAACACTCCATTTGATCACTTTCTCACCATTGTCTGCATATTTGTTTGCTTCAAAGTGACCTACCTCTGAGATAAAATATATGATATTTTCCCTATTTGTCCTAAATTTTTTAATATATAACTGTATATCTTAGGTAAAAATTACCATATGTACAAAATTTTCGAGTAAATGACCTCTCTATGACCTCCAACCATCAAAAACACTTGGGCAAACTTTTGGAATGTTGATTATGTGCAATGTTTATAACATGATTACAATTTTTCCTTCTAAAAACCTTCTCCTTCCTTGTTTCCATGATTTATTGAATATATTTCAAGTTATTTTGTATCAACACCCTAAATATTATTTCAAAAATATTAAACACTTCATCCTTTATTAGCCTCGCAATGTATATATTTCACTTGACTGGTCTAATGATAGTCAATTATGACTAAATTGTTGGCTCAGGGAATGTTGTAGGTGTCCATTATTTTATGAATTTGATCAAATTTTATCTTTTGATAATTCTTACCTTTATAATTTCATCACAAAATCCCATTTTTAATATTACCTTGCATATCACTATACTGACAACACTTTTACCTTTCAAAGCTTGGCCTTCTGCTTGTAGGGGGATATAGGTGAGTATGGCTTTGTTTAACTTGTGAACTTATTAGTTTTGAGATTATGAAATAATTATAATTGAAAAATTATAAATCACATGTCTTTTATTATCATATCCTTGAGCATGAAACTCATTTTGATCTCAACTTGCATATCTTTCACTTGATTGTGGCTTGAAAATGGATTTTAGCCTTATGCAACTATAGGCGACCTTCTCAAGGTTGAAAGTTATTTGTAGATGAAAACTTTAATATATTTTCTCAATTAACATTATTATCTTATTTAATTATATTTTCTACCCTATATGACCATTCATAACTCATATACCATAGTGTTTTTCCTATTAGTCCATTAGCCCTTCTTCATTCTTTATGATTGTGGTGGTTGTGTGTATGTATGGTTTTAGGTACATACCTTTGGTGTATGAATGCATAGGTGCTTGAAATATTCACCTAACCCTTTTGAAAACTCACCAAGATATTTAAAACTTTTATTATCCCTATTTAAAAAATTCATCCTACCATATTCAACCATCTCTTCTTGTTTAGGCTTAGGAAATGAAAGAAACCTTATAGCAGGCTTGTAGCCTATCACTACCCATAGCTAAATATATTTGGACCATGATTATATAAAATTTATCTACAATTATTCATAAAATTATATATTATCCAAGTTTAACCTAACACCAAATTTTATCATGGAAATCTTGATAAGCAAACATGACCTTAGTTGACTGTACTATACTTATGGTTGTAGGTGGAAGTGGTTACTATAGGTCAGTTTAAAGATCCCCAATCTCCTTGAAAATATGATGACCTTAGTTCCATACCTAACCTTTATTTTAACCTTGAGTAACTAGGATTATCAATAACATCCCTAATTATCACACCTTACAAATATCCACCTAGAACACTATTAATACTTTATAAGATTGATTGTAGGTCACCCATGTATTGTCAAAAGAGGATAATGGGTGTCATGGTGGTCAATAAATTTTTACTCAAACCCATTTTAACTAGCCTAACCTTACACAAGGACCATGTGATGAATTATACCTATGGGCTAGTCTATTTTCACCCTAATGTGATTGTAGGTATCTCTTTTTGAAGCAAAACACACCTGTGACTATAGCTATTTATGGTTTAGGTTATGCTTAGGTCTTTTGTATGCTCCATTTGAAATCCTTTAGGCCCACTTAATAGCTAAACTTTTTTTATTAGACATTGTGAGTGAGGTCAACACACTCACTATATGTCCCAAACCTTTCACTATTCACCCTAATTCCAACCTATAATATTTGAATTCTTATGATTAAGAAGAAACCTATAGGTGGAAGTTTACACTAGATATTGAATGCGAACCCCTTTTAATAACATTTATCCTTTGAGAATAATCATATCATTTGCTTTAAATGGGGTCACTTATGGGAATATTATACTTCCAATTAACCTCACAGTTGGTAGGGTTTATTTGAATTCAACCATTGTAAAGAACAATGGTGTTATATAGTGGAAAAATGCATCGAATGTGGGGCCTTTAACATCATGCTCATCTGACCAAACCCTTTCTTTCCTTATAAAATTGTTACCCTTACATGAGGGATAAAAGATAGAGATATTTAAACTAATCAAGACTTCAATATGACCTAGCATGAAAATATTGAAATTACTACAGGGTCTCTATTTGCAAAGTTTAAGGTAAATGGTCCATAAACCTATTTTCTCCCATCATAAACCATAGCTCAAATCTGCCTACTTTTCTATGACTATGAACATGGCTCCTGAGAAATTTACCAACTCTTCATCCCTTTATGAGTATTACCAACATGTTCATACCTATCTATGTTCACTTTTAAGTCTCTATCAATGTCACCTGTAGGTGAACATTTGGAATATAGGGTAGTGGAGGTATGATGTACTATTATAAATGGTGTATGAGCATTGAAAGAGTTATAAAACCTCTCCAAATTTTTCTTATTGATTATCCACTCCTTGAAAATATTCAAACCAATATTTCATGTCTTAAACTAACATGATTAGTCCCTTCTCAAACACCTATAGACATACATTAATATTACAGACAAGGTAGTGAAATTGAGATATGAGCAATTGCATGTTATCTATGTTGTAATGTCCCCAATTTTCTATTAAAATGGTTTAATTAATTAATTAAATTATTATGAAAATAAAATTAACTTCTTCTAGAAGTTTCCTTGGAAGGCTTTAAAAGAAGGGGAAAGCAAAGCATTTGCATTATCTAATATCTTCTTTTGCAAAATTATTCTGAGAAGCTTGAATCGGTGATTCAGCTGGAATCTCTAAGGATGAAACCCTTCAGTAGATTTGGAGAAGAGTTGGATGAAAACCCAGCCCTTTGTCAGAGGTGGATTCGAGACAGAATCCAGTTTGTGCATATTGGTCGGATCTGGAACTTCAGAGACCATTCACTGAGGATATCAGGGTTCAGTATAGGCAAAGGTCTCCAGGTATTTATCCATTGTTTTGATTTCAAATTTATATATTTTTTACAGTCAGAGCAGGTTCGGTACGAAATCCGTACGGATAGTCAGATCGGCACCAGGCCGTATTAGCAGGGTCAGAAAAAGGAAAGGGCACAGTTTGGCCGCAGGGTCTTACAGAGACCGGCATCGGCATATAGACCGACATCGGCCGATGCCGGCAGTCAGGCAGTCACAGGCAGTCAGGCAGGTAGAGATCGCCCATCAGATGATTGACGGTGGCAGGGTATAGACCGACGTCGGCATCGGCACTGAAAGATCCCAAACTAGGATTGAAAGCAAATAAAATTGATTTCCACTACTTACAGCATTCAATCAATTGGACAAAGATATAAAATCAAATGTAACTGATATTATAGCCCCAAATGTCATAAAATTATTACAGATTGGTCTCAAAACCCAATTATTATAACAACAACCAAACTGGAAATAAAAAAAACTTGGGATTGCGTGCTCTCGGCCTGCTGTGTCCAAAAAACACAGTCACCGATGTCGGTAGCTGCCGATGCCGACGTCGGTCTATACCCTGCCACTATCGGTCATCTGATGGGCAATCTCTACCTGCCTGACTGCCTGTGACTGCCTGACTGCCGGCGTCGGTCGTTGATCGATCAATGTCGGTCTATATGCCGATGCCGGTCTCTGTAAGACCCTGCGGCCAAACTGTGCCCTTTCCTTTTTCTGACCCTGCTAATACGGCTTGGTGCCAATCTGACTATCCGTACGGATTCCGTACCGAACCTGCTCTGACTATAAAAAATATATAAATCTGAAATCAAAACAATGGATAAATACCTGGAGACCTTTGCCTATACTGAACCCTGATATCCTCAGTGAATGGTCTCTGAAGTTCCAGATCTGACCAATATGCACAAACTGGATTCCATCTCAAATCCACCTCTGACAAAGGGCTGGGTTTTCATCCAACTCTTCTCCAAATCTACTGAAGGGTTTCATCCTCAGAGATTCTAGCTGAATCACCGATTCAAGCTTCTCAGAATAATTTTGCAAAAGAAGATATTAGATAATGCAAATGCTTTGCTTTCCCCTTCTTTTAAAGCCTTCCAAGGAAACTTCTAGAAGAAGTTAATTTTATTTTCATAATAATTTAATTAATTAATTAAACCATTTTAATAGAAAATTGGGGACATTACAATCATCCCTTCCCGGAGATTGCTTGTCCTCAAGCAATTCGCTCCTGATACCCAATACCAACTACCTGGATGCCATATTAATCTCAAAAATTTGCTAATTCTTCTGTCAGAAACACCAGGCTGGAAAATATCTATGACTACATTCACCTTGTTTCTCCTAGAGAGTAGTGTGATAATCCTCAATATGTAATTAGCAATTTCACCATCACATACCTTAGACTTTGAAAAGGGCCGCTGCGCTACTCTGATTAACAAGCTCTCACAATCCCCATAAGGATGTTGACTTATAATTGGAGAGGAAAATGCCCTGCAACAAATAGAATTAGTTACCACATCACCTATAAAATGAGACTCCATCTTGTGGGATGACCCCTCCTTAGGTCCTCCATCTTGCTCTGCCTTCAAGATAATCTTCCTTCCCCCAGAAAGGAATTCTAACTGCATACGGTGGTGATCAATAATGTAGCGCCCAATACCTTGTAACCACTGCATGCCCAAGACCACATCATTATCCTCTAAAGGAAACACATAAAAATCATCGGTCAAAGTGTAATTCCCTATCTGAATGCTGAGCTGTGGAATCCGTTTGGTACAACCCAATATTGCACCATCTACCACCTTTACCCCGAAACCACCAAACTTCTCATACTGTAATCTACGCCTTCCCACTAACTTTCGGTCAATGAAGTTATGTGTAGCACCTGTATCTACCAAGCTCACTACCCACTTACCCTCAAGTGTACCTTTCAACTAAAAGGCATGAAAGTTAGGATAACTGGAGAGAGTAGCCATAATTGCTTTAGCTGATGCCAAAGGCTCTGGGGTGTCTAACTCCAACTGTATCTGATCCTGCTCAATATTATCCTCAATGTCCGTATCAGGGACCTCCTCATCTCCACACTCTGAAGTTACCTCAATCAGATGAACCTTTCCTTTACCCATGCAATGGTGGCTTGGCTCCCATGGGTCTTTGCAGGAAAAACATAACTTTTTCCTCCTCAAGTCATTCCTAGTCTCCTGATTCATCCAAGGATTTGTAGAGGATGGCCCTTCTTTAATTTGTGGTGTGTTGGCCTTCTGTATAGGCTGAGATTCTGCAGCTATTTTCTTATCACCTTGATAAGAAGTGGGAACAGTGTCCAGTCTCAATGTCACATCAATGGCATCCTTAAGAGTGGCTGGTTGGAAAGCACGTACCAGTCCCTTAAGTCTATCCTGTAATCCCTCAATAAACAACATCACACTCCGTCTCTGAGGCATATCAGGAACCATAACTGCAATACGCTGAAACTCATTAATATAAGTTTCTGCGTGACCACTCTATCTAAGATGAGCCAACTCCCTGTAGTAAAGTTCTGTATCCTTACGGTCAAACCGTGCAATAAGTCTCTCAGTGAACTCAGCATAGGAGTGAAATAAAGCATGATCCTGAGTGACCAATCCATGGTGCCACCAATCATATGCGATCCCCTCTAGATGTAATACCGCAAACTGAATGGCCTCACACTCAGGCATGGGCCTCAAAGAAAGATATATGTCCAGCTTGTGGACCCAAGCTCTTGCACTAGTCTCTCCAGAACCATTATATGAAGCCAATGAAATATTCCCTGTAGCTCTATTGAGGTCATGATTATGCTGCTGCTGTGGTGGCCTATTACCCTGATCTCCCCTGAGTCTCGCTGTGTCTCTACACTGTGCACAATACTAGGGAAAAGGAAAAACCTCCCTAACCTCTGGGGGTAAAGCTCTCCATTCTGCTGTCGCTGCCAAAACGAACTCTTAGAACCCCATCTCTGGTGGTTCCACCTATACTGGTTGTCCACCTGGTACAAACTGAGGCAGTAATGGTCTATTAGGAGTAGGTGTATGATGATGATGTCGCCTAGAGGAATGACGGGAGCTCCCCACTGAAGAACAGGAATGGTGACTATTCTGACTGGAATGATTGGTATGATCACTACTAGTCACTGAAGCTGATCTATTCCTTCTTCCTCTGTGTCTATCCACCTCTAAACGTTCCATGGTATCCTGTAATCGGTCTAGAGCCTAAACAATCCTGGGCTGGGTAGTGATGAGGGTCCTCATCATCTCTCTTTCTTCTTCATCCTGGTTTCTATGGGCATTCCTCTGTTCTTCGGCCATGATAGGTGGCTGTCCTAAACCCAACTCTCGCTTGTACTGAGCTCTACTTCGTGTAAAATATCTATGGCTTCTATCAAATCTTCCAGGATGCATAAAAATAAAATAGTTTTACCCCTACAGGCTGGCAAGATGCATGGCTTTGATACCACTGAAAGATCCCAAACTAGGATTGAAAGCAAATAAAATTGATTTCCACTACTTACAGCATTCAATCAATTGGACAAAGATATAAAACTGAATGTAACTGATACTATAGCCCCAAATGTCATAAAATTATTACAGATTGGTCTCAAAACCCAATTATTATAACAACAACCAAACTGGAAATAAATAAAAAACTTGGGATTGCGTGCTCTTGGCCTGCTGTGTCCAGAAAACACAGTCGCCAACGTCGGTAGCTGCTGATGCCGACATCGGTCTATACCCTGCCACCGTCGGTCATCTGATGGGCGATCTCTGCCTGCCTGACTGCCTGTGACTGCCTGACTGCCGGCATCGGTCACTGATTGGCCAATGTTGGTCTATATGCCGATGCCGGTCTCTGTAAGACCCTACGGCCAAACTGTGCCCTTTCCTTTTTCTGACCCTGCTAATACGGCCTGGTGCCGATCTGACTATCCGTACGGATTCCGTACCGAAGCTGCTCTGACTATAAAAAATATATAAATCTGAAATCAAAACAATGGATAAATACCTGGAGACCTTTGCCTATACTGAACCCTGATATCCTCAGTGAATGGTCTCTGAAGTTTCAGATCCGACCAATATGCACAAACTGGATTTCGTCTCGAATCCACCTCTGACAAAGGGCTGGGTTTTCGTCCAACTCTTCTCCAAATCTACTGAAGGGTTTCATCCTCAGAGATTCCAGCTGAATCACCGATTCAAGCTTCTCAGAATAATTTTGCAAAAGAAGATATTAGATAATGCAAATGCTTTGCTTTCCCCTTCTTTTAAAGCCTTCCAAGGAAACTTCTAGAAGAAGTTAATTTTATTTTCATAATAATTTAATTAATTAATTAAACCATTTTAATAGAAAATTGGGGACATTACATATGTCTATTTCCTTGAGAGGTTTATGAGTACATCATGCTTCTAATACAATTTTAACACTTATAAACCAAAATAAACCCCTATACCTTGATTCAAACTTATCCAAGGTACCTTCATCTTTGTCTCAAAGCTCTACCTATGGACAAACAAAAGTCAACTTCTCCAACATCAAGTCCTTTGGTTAAAATGCAATGCATGGGAGTGTAGAATCTCAAGAATATCATTGAATTAAAAAACCAAAGGTAACGGTGTAGTTTATATATATTAAATTTCATATGAATCTCCTCAAAAACATACGTACCCTACAGTCAATGTTCTAGATCTCTGAGATAACCTATGAACATGCCTATTAAACCAGATAAGGTCAACCTCTCGCTCTCATGGAGGAAATAGACCATCATGCTTAATTACTAATATAAATGGAATATTTTCATCACCTTTAATTCATGAACATTAAAAACAATCTCACTAAATGCATTTGTACCTTGTTGAAAAGATACATTTAATTGAAATTCTCTCAAAGGAGATACACTTAGAATGGGAATTTATGAACCCTTAATTTAATTACAAATGTATATCATGACTTATATAATCCATTTATAACTTCTTAAGATGAAAACATCTTATTAAAAACTCATATTTTGCTTCAAAGGTGACCCAACAGACCACTCAGAAAGAAAGAGAAATAAATATTGTTTTATGCTATAAATACCTTATTGGAAGAAGTTATCAAATTATAACATGATAAAAAGTATAATCATGACCCATAAAGTCATCCCTCAAAACCATTTCTCTCCATCATTTTTTATCTTAAGAAATTGGTCCAAGAATAGACCCCTATCAGATGCATAGGCTATAGTTACCTGCTATCACTCTTAGCAATTGTTCATAAATATGAGAGAACAAATAAAAAAAAATTATAATAATTTCAATATTACTAGGACCCCTAAAAATTTCCAAAGTTTTATATCCTAACTCTCTCTCCTCTTTGCATACTAAGCATTTGAGAACTACCTTTCTAGAGCTGCCAAGAAGGTCAATATATGAGCAAAGTTTATTTTTTTCTTTTTCATATAAAATTTCCTAAAAACCACTGATATGACCTTATGAGGACCTAATTAATCCAATAATATTATTTTCTCACAAAAATCCTCTAGAAACCAAAATGAAAGCCTAAAAAAGGCCCATTTTTGCATTGAAAAGGCTATTCTGACCAAGGATATCTAATTGAAATGATATAAAATGTTATATTTAGTATTTAACATGTTTTATGAAGTTAATAAATATGTATTTGATTTTATTATTGATCAAATACTATCAAAACCTTCTCTAGATGACAAAAAATGATCAAAATTGCATATAAATGAGTTATGAAGTTAGTAAAAAATGTGATGAACTTAATAATCAATATGTTAGGCATGTAATGACCTTGAAACATGATACGACACTCAATAAGACACTCTAGTCTCTTTTCACCACTAAAAATGGCTTAGAAACGTCAATAAATGACTAGATAAACACAAAACAAATGAAGGACAAGACCTTAACTCACCTAATAAACCTTAAGACCTGATAATCATGGATTATAATGATCAATTTAATTAATTTTATATAATAAAATAATGACTTAAAAAACAAACTAGAATGCTATGCAAATTTTTGAATGGTAGGTGTGACAATTTGACCTGTGAGGTCAAAATTATCAATAGTATAATTATGGTAGAGTCAATTGGTTCATTGACCAATGCATTGAATTTATTTTATAACTAGAGGATTTCCTTATCTAAATTACCCTTACCTCTATTTTGTGTTTTTTTTGTGGACTTGAATTTTCTTTCACCTTGTGTTTAGAAGGAATAAACCCAACACTCAAGTATTTATAACCATCTTTACCTATGTGATGTGCATTGGATTGAAATTTTAGTGGTAATAGTGAATCTTTTGGAGAATATTCATGTAGAATCCATTTTTGAAGTCTAATACCCATAGCCATTCCCTGGGTTGATACCAAATCAATCTTAAAATGGAGGACAAACATTCATAGTTATCCCCACCTTCTACTTTCAAGGAATTCCCAATCTCATGGGCATATCATGAGAGGGAGAAGATTAGAGTGAACAATAATTGGGACTATAAGAATGGCCTTAAAATAATTTGTGATTTTTATTAAGGCATTTTATGAATGTGTTGATTTTGTCTTACTAGTAATAATGGGATAACTATTATTTGATTGTGAAGTATCTTGGATACTAGTTCACCTGTTACCAAGGTTAGGTCTTATCAAGGTAGATTGGCAATTTCCCCATATTTTCCATAGAAAACATAGGTCTAACCAACCCAAACCTACCATGATTTCTATAATTTCATCCCCATAACCTATCTCAAATTTTTAGCCTTTGATGGATTGGTTAGATGGTTCAACCAGTAACATCTTAGGATTCATCTATGATCTACCTAAAAATATTGAAAGGTATGTCTCTTGTTTCACCCCTATTGTGGGATGAATAACAAAGGAACACATAACTTCCTACAATGCTACCATGAGACTCCTAAATATATAACATAAGGTTTTAGTATGTAGGCTTTTCCCCTTTACCTTGATGCAATCTATGTATGATTTGTTCCTAAACCTTCCTAAAAACTCTATCCCAAGCTAGGACCATTTCAATTCTACTTTCTTCACCCAATTTAGCCAAGTGATAGACCCAAACATCCTATGCCAATAGTTTTCTTACATAAAAAGAGATCCCAATGATCCCATTAGAAACTCTAATGCTAGGTTTCAAAATATGTATAGTCAGGTAACTATGTTTTATCAACCCAAACCTCAACTAGCACTTGAAATGTATAATAATGCACTAGATCCCTAGATATCCATGTTCCTAAGAAGGGATGCAACTTTAAATCTTTATCTTATGTAGGGGATATCAACATAGATAGGAAAATGAATCCTTAATGTCACACAATGATCCCCACTCTCAATATACTACCACATATGCCTGCACTAAACTTCTTGCCCAATTTTAATCAAAATGTGCCTATGACTCAGTCATTCCCTATGATGTATCAACTCACATTGGGTCATCCCACTTCAAACTAACAATTAGGTTCTTAAACCCAAGAATCCAAGATTTTATTCCTTAGACTCAACATTGAGTGATGTAAGACATGGCTAAAAAAACCCAAACCACACCTCAAGAGTACACTAAAAATGAGATAAATGCCATTCAAACAATGGTAAAAAAACTCATATATAGCTTATTAGGGTTACAAAAATAGGTGAGTAACTCTAACATAGAGAGATCCAACAAAAACTTCACATATCAGAGACTAAATAGGAGTTATAACCATCCTTACAATCCCCCAGAACCTTCACCCAATAGGTTTCCTAAGATCGACATCTTTGAGATAGACTTACCTAATTGGTGTTGGGTGCATAACATGACAACACATGGGGAATTATACTTCACATATTTTGGTTCTAATTTTAATATCATTCAAAATGAAATCAAAGAATATGAGGTGGTCCCTAATCATCCAAAATCCTCTAACTTAGGTAAATCCCCTAGCACCAATATGGTGTTAGAAATAATGGATTTACCTAGACAAGAATAAAATGAGCCAAAGGAGGGTATTAGTGAGGTGGAAACATTTGAATAATTCCAAAGAAACAACTATGCTCTTAGGAGTAAGAAGTAACAATAACCCCTTAATATCTCAACACCCCCAAATAAAGGTGTAACCCCACTAGATCAAAATGCTAGGAATAATCCTCTACCTCTAAGACCTCAAGATGGAAAAGAACTTATGAAAACCCCACTAGTATAAAGTAAAGGAGGTTAAAACATATTAAAATATAGTTGAGGATATGAAGAAGATTTAAGCTAACATTACCTTTCATGAGTTTACTCAAATCATAGAGCAATAAGATCTTCTATTAAAATATTTGACTCAAAAGTTGACCCCATAGACCCAACAAAAACTAAGAGAAACACACACCAATGTACTCATTCACAATAATAATATGGAGGTCCCCCATTCCTATTATTCATCTAGTTATTTGGAAAGAATAAACATAACTTCTTAGTGGATTCAGGAGCCTCGACCAATGTGATGCCAATAGGCATATGTGAGAAACTCAGTCTAGCCCCCATAAAGTTAAACAAAGTGGTCCAATTAAACAAGTTAGAGGTGAAAGTGATAGGTGAGTTGATAAATATACACATACAGTTAGAATTTGATCCAAGGATTCAACACATTATAGACATTCAAGTGGTAGATATCCTAGAATCCTATGTCATGCTCCTTAGCAGAGATTGGTCCAAATCCATGAATGGGTATATGGCCACAAATTTCAACCATATGTGGTTACCATGAAGAGGAGTAGCCAACCAAATAATATTAGATAGGGAACCACACATGAATTATATGATCACTGAATACAATGTCATTAATTATAAGATAAATTTGGTTTCTTTGGACCTAAGCATCTACATGCTAAGCACCGAGCCTTTAAATAACCAAACTAGTCATATCCTAGGTCTATTTAGCCTATGATCTCTTTATATAGAAGGAGATCACTTTAAACAATGTAGTGGGTCTAGTTTTATGATTATAAATTCCATAAGGAGAAAACATCTAGCATCATATATGCTACACTTTCCTTAAATGAATAATCTAGTAGAGTATGAATCTCTAATCTTGGGATTACAATTTACATTGAGACACAAAGCAAATTAACTAAGACTATTCAATGACTCTAACCTAGTGGTCAATCAAATCAAAACTAAGTCTAAATGCAAACTATCATACCTCAGAAGGTATAATCATAAGTCTTGGGACCTAATTAAAATTTTTAATGCATTCAATGTCATCCTTAATCCCTGTGAATATAATCAAGTAGTAGATTCACTAGCATCGACGATGGAAAATCTAATCCATTTGAATGACATTGAGTTACAAGAGTTCTATGTATAATTCAATCCCTATCCTTCTATCCTAAAAAAATTGACTAAGTTATAGGTCTTTGAAGATGACCAACAAATCATCTAGTTCCTTAGAAATGAGGGGATATTCAAAACTAAAATCATAGATGAGAAAGATAAAGACAAACCCAAGAATGAGTTAGATAAGGATGGGATCCTGAATCTTCATGGAAACCATATATCAAAGGGGATGATCTCCCTAGAAAGATAGTTTTATGCGTTAGACCCCACATTTTAGGCTAAAAAGGCCAAGTTTGAATACCAAGAGTGTCGATTTATTAATCTCAACCCTATAGAGAATCACCAGATAGTTAATTGGGTCCAGATTAGATGGACCAATAATTAGAGAAGTTATGGAGATTACTATTGAGATATAAGGATATTATTGCCTAGAATTATGGAGACCTTAGGGTATTTGAACTGAGATTAATTACTTATACCATCCCTTTAAAACCTAGTTAAAAACCCTTTAAACAAAGATAGAGACCAGTAAATGCAATCTTGGAGCCTTTGATTCACAAGGAAGTCCACATGTTACTCTCTATGAGGATAATTTTTCTACCCTACCACTCCTCCTAGGTGGCTAACCTAGTCTCGATGAGAAATAAGAATGGAAAAATACACCCATGCTTGGACTTACAAAACTTGAACTGGGCCTCAGATAAAGATAACTACCCATTGCCCTATCTAGACAAGGTGATCCAAATGGTGAGTGGATCTTAGATGATGTCCTTTTTAGATGGCTTTTCAAGATATAACCAGGTCTTGATTAACCCTAGAGATAGAACTAAGACTATTTTCACCACTATGTGGGTCACATTTGATTATAAATATATTCCTTTCAGGTTAATCAATGCTAGTGACACTTTCTAAAGGGCAATGGACTTCACTTTTGAGGGCCTAATAGGTAAGTGTATAATAATATATAGGGATGATCTAAATTTGATTTCAAAATATACATTAGATCATGTGCACCACTTGCAAAGGGTATTTGAAAAATGTAGAAGGTATGACATTTTATTAAACCCAAAGAAGAGCATTTTTGTTGTCACTAAAGGTAAGCTTCTCAGTTATGTTGTCACAAAAGAAGGTATTGTTATTGACCCTAAAAGGGTAGATATAATATATAAACTACCTTTACCTAATATAAATAAGGAACTAAGATCTTTCTTTGGTAAAATCAACTTTTTAGGTAAGTTTATTTATGGAGTTTTTGAAATAGTGAAGCCCTTAAATGTAATGTTGAAATAGGATGCTAAAGTGGTACATGGAATCAAAGAAAGCTTTATAGGATATCAAAGATGCAATCATGAAATCCCCATTCCTTGTCAACCTAGACTATATGAAAGACTTTAACATCTATCCCTTTAATTCAAATCACACCATTTCCATTTGCCTCACCCAAATGTTAGAAGGAGAAGAACACCCCATGTATTTTATGAGCACAAATCTTAATTATGTCAAGATCTAGTATTATATCTTAGATGAACATGCCTATTCCCTAATCAAAGTAGTGAATAAATTTAGGAATTACATTCTCTAAAATAAATTTCATACCATTATCGAAAATAAAATGAGCTAGGCAAAAGGAGAGGTTGATGAATGATAAAATTCTAAAAGTATAACTTAGAAATCAAGCCAGCCAAACTAGTTAGACAAGAATAATTACTCAGATAATCATAGAGATAGACCCAATAATCATGGTACACTAGGTAGACCAATAGAGGATATTACAACTAGATTAGAATGCCCCAATCATGCATGAGACCAAAGTCATCTCTGTTAGGGCTATGGACACTCTTCTAGTAGTAGAACAATGCCCTATGCATTCCCACCCTCTAAGCCATCAAGCCAACAACACCTCAAAAGAAGTCTAACAACTAGTCCAACCTTGATTATTTAAAGGTAATCCAAGGACCAATTGGAAATGAAAAACACTTATCACACATATTGGTGTCCATCTATAGGGTGGAAGCTCAATATGCTACTTGTTATTGTGAGACTTTAGTACCTCATCTTTTATGTGGCCAATAAATATTCCATATATAATATCTATGTTAAGCAAGGAAAGAAAAAGAAACTGATTAGGTTCTAAGTAATTTTCATCACTTTCCCCTCAAGAGTTACCATTTTTTGTGGCCAAAATACCCCCTTTTCTTCAAAATTGGGGGCCCATCTAAAAAAACTCATGAACCAAAGCTTCATGGTCCTTTGCTTTGTTTCTATTGTTAATGCCTACTCAAATCTTTGGAATATGTATGATATTGATTTCCCCAAGTAGTAATATGCCTCTTTTAATTTATCTTTTGAACAAAGTGTTTTTTATTTTTATAAATCATAACACTAATGTTCAAAGTTGATTTTCACTTAAATCTCCCAAAGTCTAGTTACCTTATGAGAGCAACAAACTCATTTTCCTCCATGTTAAATTGAGATCCCCATATTTAACAAGTTTTAATGTATTGCATTCCTTTTAATTTTTGAGTTAGTCATTTTGTGAATTTTATAGAGCCTAGATGAATGAGAAGGCACCACATCACCATATGTCAGAGTGTCCAGTCCCCCAAACATGTAAAAAATGTTAGAGCCTAGGAGAACCTGACCTAATAAGAAGGAACCAATCACCATATGTTAGAGTGGCTAGTCCCCTAGACCTATTATGGATATCAGAGCCTAGGAGATCCAAAGTGAATGAGAAGGCACCACATTATTTAGTGTTAGAAAAAATAGTCCTCTAGACCTGCTATAGATGTCAGAGCCTGAGAGAGCTCAATCAAATGGGAGGGCACCATGTCACCATATGTTAGAGTATATAATCCCTCAGACCTATCAAAGATGTCAGATCTAGGGATAGCCTAGCCAAATAGGAAGGTGCCATATCATTTAGTATTAGAGTAGCTAGTCTCCTAAACCTATTAGAGATGTTAGATCTTAGAAGAGACTAGCCAAATGGGAAAATACCACATCATAGAGTATTAGAGTGGCTAGTCCCCTAGACTTATCAGAGATGTTAGAGCTTGGGAGAGCTTAGCCGAATGGGAACGCACCATGTCACTAAATTTCAAGGTGTTTAGTCCCTTAGACATGTTAGATATGTTATAACCCAACTTAATGGGAAGGCACCACGTCACTAAGTGTTAGAGCAGTTAGTTCCCCAAAAAATTTAGAGATGTTAGAGCCTGGGTGAGGCTAGCTGAATGAGAAGGTACCATCTTAGCCACTATGCAAATGAGCTAACATCCACTTAAAGACCTAGTAATATATAACAAGGTATTCATAAATATATAGATATAATCAAAATGTGTTATGTGTACCTAAGTGACACATCACCTATCCTAGGAAAAATACATGGAGTACAAATCCATGCTTAGGTACCAACCATTAGTGGAAAGACCAATGAGCATATGACATGTGTCAAAAGATAGGATTCAACTAAGAAGCCTCTAAGAGATGTGACCAAATACCTACCATGCATTAGGCATTAACATAATAGGATGTTAGACTTGATTTAATAGTTTTAAAATATCTCATCACCATTTCTATATCTAGATGGTGATGAAGGATCATGGGTTCCAAATTTAGTTTTAGATTTAGAAATAAAGGGAGAAAATACATCTACCAACTCAAATTTAAATTCATAGAAAATTATTTTCTAAATGCCATTAATACATGGAGATGTATGCATGTACTTATAAATATTAAAGGAAGCCCATTAGTAGTTACCATTATTGACTTGGAAGAAATATCTAACTCCTTGCTTTCAAAATTACATAGATCCCTTACATCTCATGCCTTATACACTAAAAGCTTCCTAATTACCCCTCCATCCTACTCTAATGGCTACTACATCCTTAAAACCAAAAGCCTAATGTAATTATTGAGATACTACCTTCCCTATTGGCTTAACTAAGTATAAGAAATATAATGATATATTTAAATCAATTGAGTAGGTCCTCAATAATTCTACCTAAAAAAAAAACCAATAGGTTGAGTATAAGGATGCCCTTAAGTCTTATAAGAAGTGTGGAACCCATAGAGTTTTAGTTAAACTAGAATCATTTACCTATGCTGACCTACTGGATGACATCCCCCATAAGGACATCTGCATGTAACATATTGTCAATGACTAGGTATACTCACCCAACACTTAATACCCAATTATTGATATATCTAAGAACACCTTCAAGGCATACTACTCCATCCTATACTTCTATTTTTCCTATGATATAGTGGTAGTGATAATGTATATGAACACCTACCAGATCTATGATGTTCTCCATGACTAGTCTGAGAACCCTAACTCCAAGTGGGTTAAAAAGGAGAAAATCATTGCTTAGATAATTTTCACCTTCTAAGAAGAGGTCTAAGAAGGAAATATCATACTAAACCAACTATTTATGGACCCAAATTGCCAATACATCAATGAGATGTGGGTGACTCTCTTACATTTGATCTTGACATACTCAAACATCCTATACATGGG
Organism: Torreya grandis; assembly: GCA_037957365.1. NCBI lineage: Eukaryota > Viridiplantae > Streptophyta > Pinopsida > Cupressales > Taxaceae > Torreya > Torreya grandis. The sequence continues at coordinate 2,243,998 of JARHVA010002108.1, forward strand.
AGGTTTGATCAAATTTAAATTGGTCTACACCATTATAGATGCCTAAGCCAAAGGAAACTTATACATAATGATCTACCTCCTAGACAAAATCTATGGGATGCTCTCATTCAATCCTTTAGCCTTTCCTTCATGGGTTTTCAATGGCTTGATAGTCCACTTGGTATTCTATAAGATGTATGGCCACTAGTTCTACAAGCACATCTGGGACATTTGTGATCCCTTCTACTTAATGGTATACTAGGATATCAATGAAGCTCTGATGCCCCAACTCTAAATGATAATCTAGGACTCTATCACAACCATCAAAGACTACTAGTTATACAAGGATGACATAGTGATCTAGATCATCAGATTTCTCAAAGACCACTTTTGCCTACCATATTTTATCCCTGACTGCTTAGTAACACTAGAGATCACTTTTTAATTAGTGGAGGGCATATTTGTGTTCTTTTTATAACATTATTAGAAGGAATTCCCATAATTATTGATCACCATATAACACATCTATAAGAATTTCCCCTTGATAGAGAATATGGTGGCTAGGTAATATTATTGCACCCTTAAAAATTGAAAAATATGAAAATAAGACCCTAAAGGGCTTATTCAATCCCATTAACCACAATACTCAACTCACCTCAACATCAAATTTGACTATCGAGCTAAAGATAATGATGAGCTCTACTTGAATTCCACCAACAAATAAGAGTTGATATCGTGGATAACATCTAATAAGAATAAGAAGGGGAAGAATGCTCAAATAGGCCCTTCCATGCCTTTTCCAACTCCTACTAAGTATGTAGAGGACCCAACTCTAATATCTCTAGCTATTTCCTATAGGATTCTATAGGGCATCCCACCACCTTCTCCCCCTTGAGATCTAGATCCAACTCTAGTTACACTTCCACCAGTAGCTCTAAATCATTGTTCTCTAGTTTTGCCTTTGTATCCTCTAATTTCTCCTCATGCTCTGCCTCTTGCTCCTCTAGCACCTCTAGTAACGAGGCTACAGTAGATCCAACCCTAGACTATATGATGCCAATTATCCCAAGTGTATCCTACTTAACCAATAAAATAATAGCCCCTAAGAATTGATGTGGTTGGTAGTTCAAGAGTTAGATTGGAATGAGAAACCTATATGGCACCCATCTAGGTTCCCATTCTCACTCCTCCATCTCCTCCTATTTCCATTCTACCCCTCACTCCCACCTCAATATAACTCCTAGTTTTTTTACCCATTAGTTCAACTCTAGTCCCTATGTCTACCATTTCTTTTCCTCCATTTTTCACCTCAGTACCTTTGGCCTCAGTCCTTCTAAGTATACTTACTTATTCATTCCCCTTTATTCCTCCCATATCACAATCTAGTTTCCACTTGATGCCAATCTTGGGTATACCTTTAGTAGCAGGCATGACTATAGCTTTCAAGAGCATACCAATTATAATAAGGACCATCCTGATCCTGAATTTAGTTAACATAATTCTTACTTCTAAATTTTTAATTCCTCTACCATCAGCCCCTATGACCCCTAACATTCCAATTAGACCATCTATCATAGCACCTAAATCTAACCTAGGAAATAGGTTAAAGAAGAAATAAAAGGTGACCCACAATCTAACTCCAACCTAAAGGCCTTCTACTCCAAATTCACCTCCTCTATAGGTGTTAATGACTCCTACATCTCCAATAGTAGTAATTTGGTGATTAGCTCTTTGGTCTCCTCTTTCCCTTACCCAAGGATCCATGGGACTCACATTCAACCAACCCATCTCTTCCTTTCTATTTTATGACCCATTCTTAGGTGTAATTTTTCCCCAAGTGAATCTCACTTAGGCACAGTGGTGGGCTCAAATATTCTCATGGGCCTCTACTTTCATTCTCCTTCCTTTTTCTCTTATGCCCATATACCTCTACTCCTTTCCTCTTTCACACCTTCCAGCTCCTCCATCTCCTCTCTACCTCATCTTCTACCCTTGACCACTATTTCAACCACACCTCTTATACCCTCGATAGCCTAAGGTATGGTCCCAGGGTCACAAGAACTATAGATGGATATCTAGGGTGACCTAGACATATAGTGGAGTTTTAACTAATACTCTAGGAGCATGAAAAATATGCTTATGTAGATATTTGTCTAGGAGGGGAACCCAGTGATATGACAAACCCATCAAGATCTATTTTACCTCACTAAGGTGAGAAATTCCACAAGATATTAGAAGATGGCCAAGGATCTACTGTCTATATTTACAGCTACCCACAACATGTCTGAGAAGCTCTTTAAGAACATGTAGACCTAAGTTTGGACTCTCAAATCCCAAGTGAATAACATGTTCCCAATTAAACTAATCAGGTAGGTCAAGGATTCCCTCCTACTACTTTTCTCAATCCTTGGGAAAGTAATGGACACTTGGGCTAAGATAATTGTAATTATACATCAAACTCATACCTACATGGAGAGGATCATAGAAATTAATGGTAAGTGCCAAAAGTTGTAGGTGGTGGTCAACAAGGGAATGTTCTTAGAGCTTAAACTAATGTAAACCTTATATTTTGGGTTGTACCAAACATATGCCAACAATATGAGAGCAACATTGGAAGAGTTGTTAAACTTGGCCTAGATTGTAATAGGACCCTTAGAAGAGGGCAAGAAGAATATATTGAACTAATTTAAAGAGGTCAATATCTTCATGTTATTTTACCCAGATGGCACTTTGTTCAACTAAGGGGAATTCAAAGTCCACTTGGGTAAATTCAACTAGGTTATGAGGTAGGAAGTGGCCAAGTCAAACTAGGAAGGGGCTTGGGTAGTATAGAACTTATCAAATTAATCCACATCGAGCATCAACTAGGTATCTAGAGTCCAAGAATTAATGGAATTATCATTACAAATATCCTAAAGACTAGTAACTCAAGCTGAGGGAATATTTAGGGAGCCCCTAATGAACTTAGCCAAGCTAGATATGGAGTTTAACCTTGTGGTAGCCACATTAGAAGATAGGAATGCCTAGTCAAAGTAGTTAGGATCCAGTCCCTTTCATCCACCTCCTCATGTCAACTAATGGTCTCTCATAAATCTATTGTAGGTTCATAGGGATTATTTTGTTCTAATTTTGAAATATGGTTATAATTGTAATGAGTGGCCATCATGGCCCAAGATGGGATCCTCATGCTTTTTAGAGGTGAGCCCCAATCCTTATCTATTTAAAAAAGAGCCATATTGTATTTTAGGGTCAACTAAAATTGCTAAAAAAATTTATTATATTATTTATAAGATCTCACCGATGTTTCCTTCACCATTTTAGGCTACAAAATTGGCCTAAATTGATTATTTTAACAATATTTTACTCTTTTAGTGAATGCAATATCTATTTTTTGAAAGAGAGTCTCTTCTGTGTTTCAATCTTCTTTCATCTTCATGTTTGAATGATCATCAATGTTAGGTTAATTGGATTAACACTTTTTTACTTTATGTATGTCATGGTTATGATGTTCTTAGCTATGATAATCTATGTGTGAGTTTTTTATTTCCCTTTTATTAGTATTGATAGTTTGTGTACCAAGCTATAAATTATTATATTATGTTTATGTGTTTTTGAAAATAAACCTCTAATACTCATCTCTAGTGGGAATTCACATTGAAGGAATACCCTTAGTTCCCTTAGACTCCTCCCACTGTATGTTCTTGGAGGTATAACTCTAGTGAAACTCAATCTATAGTGGTATAATTTTGGTAGAGTCACTTGGTCTAATAATTAGTGCATTGAGTTCCTTATAAACCTAGATACTTCCCTTCTCTGACTTACCCTTCCCTCTCTTTTATGTTTATTTCATGGAATTGAATCCCCTTTCTCTTGTGTTTAGAAAGAATAATACCAAATCTCAAGTATTCATAACTATATTTAACCTGTGTGAAGTGCATTGGATTGAACATTCAATGGTAATAGCTCATCTCTAGAAGACTATTCATGTAGACTCTATTTGTGATGTCCCATACATACAGTCATGCCCTATGCTAATATTAGATCAATACTAAAATGGAGGAGAAAAATCCATAGTTATCCCCACCTTCCCCTTTCAAGGAATTTTCAATCTCACATGCATCTTGTGAGAGGGAACAAATTGGAGTGAACAACAATTACTCTAAATGGATTGATATAACTACAAGATCAACCCTCATTCATTCCTCACCTGGGAAAGACCTATCTACACCTATAAAAAATACCAAAGAGCATTTAATTGAAAAAATATTCCCTATTTATTCCTATTTCTATACCAATCATAAGGACTATACATCTATAGGTTTAAAGTACTAAAAGAGCAACCCAAGATCTTAATTTTCTAAGTTACAAGATAGGCCATAATTGTACTTGATTTGCACATATTTTATGATTCACACACAAGACAAAATGTAAGGAAGAAATACATGTGTCGAATGCCCTCTTATTAGTATTGGCTATGTAGGAATCACCCATTAATAGTGGGGTCTTCAGACCAGCTTGATACCATGTGCCCACTAATCTATTTCCCCCCAAAGTCACTGTGAAGATGGAAAACTAGGGTTTTGACATTTCACAAGGATCAATAGTCCATGAACCATATTTGAATGTACCATATTTAAGGCAAATCAAAACCTATAATCATACAAGTGGTTGCATATTTTTTTATTAAAAATTACATACATGATACTAGCATCGAACCTAAATAATAGCATCAATGCAATTGTCCCAAGCTCACACTACTATCTAGAGAGCTAGAAAGATTAGAATTATAATTTGAGGACTATTCTAGAATATGATTCTCACCTAATTTATACCTATTATATATCCATAAGTAGAATATCATAATAATCATCTAAGTACATCACTTCTTTGTTATTTCTATATCTAGCATAGTTATACGTTCCATATTTGAACTATCTCAACATAATAAATTTAGTGTATGCTTATATTTGAGTTTAAAATCTAATTGGCATGCTATAGATATCATTATCACCCTTGTACCATTTCATTTATATATACCCATTTAATTATAATCTAATGTTAACTCTAAACCAACTTATATTCCATTTTAGGGTTAAACATTTGGTGAACCTGATATTTGAACATCAAACCCTAGGATAAATTGGGATTTTCTAATTAATTTAATTTTTTGTAAATTTTAAATATTTCATTTATGAAAAAATGGATTTATGAAATACTAATAAGGGATTAATGGATGCATTTTTGTATGTTATAAGAGATGAAATAAGTAAACACGATAAAAATTAAGGCTACCTCACCTAGTAATGGTGAAGCTTTAGAAGGTATTATAGCTAATCCACACTTACAAATACACCTAAATCTAGATGGATCATGGATTATATGTTTAAACCTTTTTTTCTTATAACTACTATTGATACATCTTTCATGAAACTACCTAGTATTTCAACATAAATGCCAATGTCAATGCCTATTATTACTCAAAACATGCTTTCATCCCCTTTGGTGACTAATCAACTTGCTAATCTAAACCCCATTGGTCATATAGTTCAATCATTACTTCATGTTATAAATAACTTAGAGGACAAGATTACAAAAATTTAACTAAATTCTTTAAAATATTCTCATGCTATAGATTCACAAGATGTATTACATAACCCTTTTGGACTTGATATCTATTTTCACCCTTTGCCAAATAGATTTTTTGCACCTAAGTTCATATTTTATGATGGCAAGGGTGATCCTAAACAATATATTTGAACATTATATATGTCATGCATTGAATATGATTCCAATGATAAAATTTTAACTAAATTATTTATAAGAAACCTTAAGGACTATGATCTGAGGTGGTTTTATGATTTACCTCTCTAATCTGTAAGATATTTCAAATCTCTTATAGACTAGTTATTAGCACATTTTTCCATTAATATTTTCAAAAAGGGTTTTTATGGCCAAATTACTAAAATTAAATAAGGAACCAATGAACCTATCAATGAAAATGTATCGAGATATAAGACAATGCTAGCCAAAATGACCAATTTTATGCATACAAAGAGTTGAAATATATATTCAAAAAAAGTTTGCTTTATCTTTTACATGATTCCATAATTTTTAATAAATTCAAATATTTTGATGATTTATTCCATATTGTACATGATCATGAAATAATGCTTATGTCATTAAATAAGCTCAATTATATATCAAACACACTAGCTACATCTACATCTAGTACCAAATTCATAATTAAACTAAGTTATAAGGTAAAACCTCCTGAGCCTAAAAAGGAAATAATCACCATAGTTAATATAATTTCATAACAACCTAATATACTTGTCCTATCCAATACACCAAGGAAATAATTATCCCACTTACTTGAGTCCCTAGCTCTATTACTCCAACAATTACTAGAGTTTCAACTTATATATCTCTCTCATCCTATCAAGGTTGATATGATTAGACCTCTACCAAAAGGATATGATGTGAATGCTTATCATCAAGGATTAGGATATTCTACAAGCAGATGTGTTACCTTAAAACACAAGATCTAAGATAATATCAATGACAAAAAACTAATATTTGAGGATCCTCTAAAGGAATCAAGCTCACAACATGGATATAACCATAAACATAAAATATTTAACAATCCTTTACAAGATCATTCTAAGAAGGAATTATAATTCCAAATGTCATACAATGCACATCTTCCTCCCTCACATTATGGGCCCCCACTAGATGCAATTATTGGTTGTTACACATGAATGTACCTCCTATGGTTCATAAACCTTATATTTCCTTTGATGATAGTGAAATTAAGGATGATGACTTTGATATTCATTATCTATTCATTTGAGCATACCTTCCAAAAAACTCCATACATAGTGTTATGATTGATAATGGTGTAAGTAAATATTTTCACCATGACATACATACACACTTGGGTTATACTCATCATTATTTATACCCCTCTACAAGATAGTTATAGTATTTAAGGGGACCTCCTAGAAGGTTCTTGGTGATATTGACCTACCTTTACAGGTTAATCCTTCACATATGGTTACTACCTTCTTAATTATCCCTTCCACATGCATCTTTGATATGTTATTGAAAAGAATTTAAATACACAATCTTTGAGTAGTACCTTATACAATGCATGGGTGTGTTTAATACATTCATGCCAATTAGGTAATTATAGTTTATATAATTTTATATGAGTGAAATCTTTAAAAAAATAAACTTATACCCAAATAGCTACTTATCAATCCTACTAAGGATAATTCACCATAAAAGGGTAAGCAATATGCAATCCCATTTACTAGGTGACCAATAGTTGAGAGATAATTACATCAAAGACATATAATGGATTTCATTGAATCCTAATATTATACTATTCATCATGTTTAGATATCTAGAACACCTCAAAATTTAGATATCACTATTATGCTAAATAAACCACAAAGAACTCAATCATGGGTTCTAAAAACCCCTATTCTTGTTACTCCTACTATTGCTTCATGACCACATAGTCTTATTTTACACACGTAGATCACCATTAATACCATGATGTTAGATACCTATGGTCTTATTTTACACATGTAGAGCACCATTGATACCTCCATGCTACCTATACATGTTCCTTGGTAGTATAAATAGGGTATTACACCAAATTCACCATGGGGATACATATATGAACATACATTAGATGAAATCATAAGATGATATTTCCTCTCAAAATACCATTCAAAAAATCTAAAAAAATATTTTGTCACTTACATGTTCTATTGGATTCTTGACATATATGTGTTAGTTCCATGTTAATGGATGGCATACTCAGTTACTCCTACATACACACATGTGTCACATGTCTACTTAAGTATGATACATGAATATACAAAATACATGATACATTCATATTTTATATGTTAGGATTTCCATCTACTCATGGCTTATGAAAAATGGGGGCATTCACTTCTTTGATCTTGATACACACAATTTCTATGGTCTGATGATCACTCTACATTATCATGTTTGAGCTTACATATGTAATTATACATCTTTATTATCTTTGATTATATCTTACATAGGGTACTTAAAATTATATACACTTGTCATACTTTTACTAACATAATGGTTCCATGAAATACTATGACATGTTTATGCTAGTTACTTATGCTTTACTTTAATCACTTTCTTGAGTGTTTTCTCTTGATATTGTCTTGCTTCTTCAAGCATTTGAATGTGCTCATTTGATTTTGGCCCTCATGCCTATGTATATTTTGATTAACATTTTAATATTTAATTATTTTTTTATGGACATTTGAATATGTCATTATTGCTTTTATAGACATTTGACTAAGTCATGTCCCTTAGATTATGTAGTATTTAAACATGACCCTTTTTTGTGGTCTCTTTGGACTATTGCCTTTTGACTTGATTTTTATTGCTATTGTGTGTGTGATTGATTTAAATATTGAGCTTGTACATTTATTATCCATATATTTCCATTATCTTTATCATGCATCTTTGGTCTACATGTGATCACATAGGTTCTATGCACTTTACTATTATATCTACCTAAACATGTTCCTTTTATATGCTACATGGTTACATTCATAGATTATACAATTGTCTTGTCCTTTTGAGGTGAGGTAAATACCATTTACTATATTTATATCACCTCAAAGGAAGGGGAATATTAGTAGGGACATGCCATAAAGGCATGTTCTCTACACTTGGCACAATTTCTAGATGTAGTGGGTGCATGCTTTGGAAGCATGTTATCCACATGAATTCAATATATTTTACTTATATTATTTTTTATATTTAATAGGGGCATGTCATATGGTCATGTATTATATACATTCATAGTTCTTAGATTTAGTGGGGACATGCTTTAGAAGCATGTTCTCCACACCTATTTAATATTCAACATCTCCAATTTACAGAGGGAACATGTAGTCCACATCAGTACTTATATCAATTCTTATATTTATCCATATATAAAGGGGAATTCTTTGGAAGTATGTTCTTCACACTTCTGTAGTTGTCTAAATTGGCCAAAGCATACAATTATATGATTAAGATTCATAATTGTGGTAGAATTTTATACATTATTACTATTGTTATACATAATTTTAGCATGAGACACATCTAAGGTGAATATGCTATGCAACATCTACCTAATATTTCAAAATCCAAATTAGTTTCATATTCCAAAACTCTTTTATGTACTGTTACCATATCACAAACATTTTTTTACTCATACCCCATAGAATTTTATGATCTTTTATTGAGCCAATATATTGTAGTAGTTAATTCATTTTTTGTATGGTTTAAGTGATCAAATCACTCAATCTTGCCAAGTTTTTAGGTTGGAAATTATCACCTAGCCTCACCAAGTTATACGTATCATTGGGTTGCATGGTTGAGCTAATATCAACTTCCCAGTGGCAACTCAATTTTGTTCCAAAGTTAGGGGAGTGTGTGTTCCATTATCTCTCTATCTCTTTAGATATATACACTTTAAATATTTATGTATATTTTTCATAATCTTAGTTTCATATCCTTACAATGATACATATGTTTCAAAACAACTTTATAATAGGCAAGGTGGTTAAATCAACACATATATACTCCTAAAATTTGATATTTAATTTCAATATATTTCAATCACTTTCAACCCATATTATATGCATTGATTTATATTGTAACATTCTCTTGGTTATAAGTCAGTCACTAATAAATCACTCATGTTTAGTAAATGCAAAGATAAGATGTGCATACATACCCAGGTATTCATTCATTTCCTTTAAAGTATAAATTTCATTACTAGATTAAAATGGGGGGAAGTGTATATGATATTTTATGATTTATATAATCTTAGTCTTTTGCACTTGGTAAACTCAAAATTTAGTTATTCCTCTTAGTTATTTACCTTTCTCACTATTTTACTTAAACTTTGATTTTGATATATTTATAGAAGAAAGGTAAAACTAAAGGAGGGGTAGAGGTTAGTATAACTTGTTTATGGTGTGTGATCCATAATCCAAATGATTATAGATACTCTTCTTTGGATAGGGAAGATGACCTATAATAAGATAGAACTAGAAAAGGGTTGGTTAGTTATTTAGATGGGTGGATTTCCTAGCAAGCTAGATCAAAGAAGCATGAGCTGTCTAGGAGGTTGTCAATCCACATTTTGATACAAGTTAATGTTGAAAAGAAAAGGTTGCATAACATAAAAATAATATAGATTAAAATAAATAAATACTTTTAAAATTAATTCTAGTTTTCTAACAAAATAAAATTTAGATGAATGCTAAATTATTAAAGAAATGTTTAGGTCTGGTTAGGTTGTTATTTCTAGTTTGTGAGGTGACAAAGGCTAAGAAAATAATATTTTGGTTGAGGTTAGTGGTTAGTTGATAGATTATTAGTTTTTGGTCAAAAAAGTTAACATTTTGACCATCGATGATCAGGGTGACCATTGGTGGTTGGGGTGACCGTCAGTGGTTAAGGTGACCATTAGTGGTTAAAGTGACCATTGATGGTTAGGGTGACCATCAACAATCACTTTGGGTTTGGAAATATTATTAGTTATATCTAAAATAGTTATGGGTTAGTTATAGAAAGGTTATATGGGTTTTTAGAGGTTAGTTAATGGTCATGAGGGTAAGAAAGGGCCTTAGAAGTATCAAGGGGAAAGGTTTGGTTTAGGTAGAGGTGTTAAAATGAATAAATTAAATGAATACATGAAAAAATATTTAGCTTTGATTGTTGAAGTTGGTTGAAGATGATGATGAAGCCTAGAGGAATTTTGGTAGAGTAATGGTACCTATGGTTACAAAGAAATTTTTGTAAAGTGTTAGGTCTCTTTTCTACTAGATGGTTAGCTAGAAGGAAGGAAGACCTATAAAATCTTGATGAAGAAGTATATGATCATTGATTGTCTATCCTTTTTCATCTCTTGCTCCCCTTTTGTATAGGTAATGAAATATACAAGTAGAAGGTTCCATAGGAGGTTTGGTTGATGATTTTGAGGCTTATGATGTATTAGAAAATGGAGAAGGTGGACATATAGATAATATTTTGATGTACTATCTCACATATGGATTAAGTTAGTAACTTTAGGTGTTGAGGTCCTGATCACTCATGGTCAGGCTAATTATAAATGGTTAAGCTAACAGTCGATGGTAAGGGTGATGCTCAATGGTCGATAGGGTCAAGGTAGTAATGTTAAGTTTAGGTTAGATAGGTGGGTTTAAAAAGGTTAGGTTGGGTTAAATGTCAAAGGTGAATGGTTTAGGTTAAAGGTTGGTTAATGGGTCAAGTTGGATAAGGTGGGCATTCAAGGGTATTTTGACATTTGAAACTATCGTGTACAAATTTATAGTGTCTACATTTTACCCATTTTTATTATGTAACTATGAATCAATAAGATAAAAAATAAAAATGGATTATTGGTCAAAGGTTTGGTTACCTTGAGTATGGGAGGAGGTGATCTCCCTTAAACCAGGAGTTGATGAGGTAAAACGAAATTGGGTTTGGATTTGATGAGTGGTTAAATGGAAGGGAAGGTAGGTGATAAGGGTGGTAGGTGAGGTTGGTAATTAAGGCACAAACATGCACATAAAATATGACTAAGTGTGATATTCAAGATCACACATATACTAAGTTTCCAATATTTTTTAAAATAAGGTTGGTTCTAGAAGTACAAGTGATAAGGTAACTAGTCCATAACATCAGTCATATTTGATTGGGTTACTCTATAAGTCTCCTAGATAGGGCTAGTGTTTTTACAGGTATCTAAAGTAGGAAGTACTCCCTTGAAAAACATAAATGGTATGGTTGTGCACTAAGTGGTGTAAATTCAAATGGTTAACATGGAAAAAATTGATGTGGTAAAAAAGGACCAAGGTAAGGTCATCACAAAATATGGGAAAGATTTGGGCCAAAAATGGCCAATGTCAAGGTGGACGTGGTCAGATAGGTGGTTGATTGTTTAGAGAGAATTTTCTCTAATGGTTTATGGTTAAATTAAGGTGGGTTATAGAATGGTAATCTTTAAAGGTTGGGTTTGGTTTGGTAAAGAAGGTACTCTCCAAGGTTTGATGGTTTGGTTAATTGGTAGGAGAAGGATAAACTCCAATAGTTTATGGTTAAGGTAAGGTGGGTTGGTTTCAATGACTTAAAAGGGGGAAGACACACCTTCCTAAGTGGGAATGAAAGTATAAGGAGGAGGCTAAATGATTTTATTTACAAAGATCATGATGGAAAGATGGGTGGTCTTATGAACATAAACCCCTATCATCCTTTTGTTTTGTTTGTTAGTTTGATGGTTAAAAAAAGGTAGATTGATCACATGGTGTCAAGTAAGCTAAAAAAATCCCTTGATTTTTGGAGGATAAAAAGGGGGGATGGATGATAATAAGTGGGTGTGGGTGTCATGTGATAGGTAGGGTAACCTTATTGTGGGGATGGCTTGCCCCTTATATAGGTGATCTAAGAACCATGATATAAATGTCCATATCATTTGTTAGGTGTAGATTGATCGATGCAAGAAGTTTGTAGATAATATTATGAAAGTTTAGTATGGCTTTCTTGAGATTTCTTGTTTTTAATTTTGATATATGGTCTATTATTGCTTAGTTTGATATGTTTGGGAAGCTGATTGATGCAGGAAGCTTCAAATGATTACTTTTGACAAATTTGACTTAGCCATCTTTTAAAGGAGTGGTTTAGGTTTGAATTTATTTATGTTTTATAGCTATTATTCAAGGGAATAGTCTACCTTAAGCTCAATCAATTTTGATTGTTTTGGGTAGTTATCATTTAAGGGAGCAGTCTGCATGCTAGAGATGTTGACCCAAGTTATAGTTTGGTATCCCAAATTATTTATATGTTGGTTTAGACATGGAGTGTCTATATATACCTAATATTTTCCTTTATAGAGGCAAAGCCATATCACAAGGAGGTTGATTATGGGTAAAAGAGGTGGTTTAAGTGACAACAACCATGGGAATTCATCTTAAAAGGTTAGAAAGTACCATGAGGATCATGTCATGAGTAGAGCGATGATATCCATTCTTAATATTAGGCTAAGTTGTGATAGATAATCACATGATCTTATTTTTAATTGGTTTTCCTTAAATATAAGGAGATTAAGGTGATTGAAAACAAGGGATGAGCTTAAGTTAGATATAAGTTGATAAGGAACTCGATTTAACCAAAGAATAGGCACAAAAATGAAAAAGCATTTGAGGAGGTTGAGGTTATAATATGCCCTATATCCATGATTGTGTAAATGTTTGATGTCAATTAAGAGAGTATGTGTCCCCTTAGTTACTTTATAACACTTGATTATATGTGGAAAATATTTGGGTCAAAAGGGTGAGGTTGGTTAGGTGATAGTTTGGTGGAGAAGGGTAATATCTAATGATTGGGGGAGAAGGTGACTCCCTAATGGCTAGGTGGTGTCCAAATTGGCCTACCAAATTTGGTATACCACTTGGTTTAGGTTGGGTTGATAGATAAGGTACTGTCCAAAGGTTAGGGGAGAAGGTGATTCTCCAAAATAGCTTGTTAGAGAAGGGTAATATGTAATGGATGGGGGAGAAGGTGACTCCCAAATAGGTGGTGATCACAAAAAACATGATAAAGGTGGAATAAAATGACTAAAGTTAAAGTCATTTGGTTGGTTGGTTGGTTGATGGACAAGGGTAATATCAAATGGTTTCATGGTTAAGGGTAAGGTGGTTGGTTGGTGAGTTCTTAGGTATCAAAGGTAGGATGTGATCCTGAGAAAGGTAATCTTCAATAGTTCAAGTTTGGTTGGTTGATAGGTTTGGGTGTGTTTGATTACTTGAGTAAGGTTTATAATGTGGGTTAGTTTGATAGGTTGAAGTAAAAAATGTCAAGGGTTAGTTTGGTTGATTATTAAGGTATGGTTTAGGTTGATAAATGGTCAAAGCCTTATTGAGGGAAAGTTATCCTAGTTTGTTCTTTCCATGGATGGTCAAAGATGGGAAAAAGATCTCAAAGTGAAGGTGTTCATTAATAAGAGGGTCTAGAAGGGGTGAAAATGATTTCATCCACCTCCTAAAAAGGATTTCTAGTTGTTAGTGTTTAGTAGCTGAAGTTTGTAGGTGGTGGTTTGGGTGGGATTTCTTCTAGTACATCAAGGCAAGCAAAATGTTGTTGGGCTTGATTTTTTTAGGTTAGGGTAGGTTTGAAAACACTATCAAAAAATAAAGGTAAGTTAGATAAGATTGTTAGATTGTCCCAAGGAGGGAGTTGGGGTGATGTAAGGGTAGTTTAAAAAGGGTTGTTTGATTTAATGGGTTGGTTTTGGTTTGGGTTAATAGTTGATAAGGTTGAGTTGATAGTGGGTAAGTTTAGGTTGATGATAGGTAAGATAGGGTTGATGATAGGTAAGGTAGGGTTAATTGTTATTAAGGTTGGGTTGATGGTTGTTAAGGTAGGTTCCAAAAAATTAGTAAGTGGAAGAGATAGGTTAGTTGGTTCCACCTAGGTAAGTGAAAAAGGTTGGTTGGTTGGTTCCACATGGGTGAGTGGAAAAGCTTAGTTGGTTGGTTCCACATAGGTGAGTGGAAAATGTTGGTAAGTTAGTTTCACATGGGTGTAGAAAAGGTTGGCTAGTTTGTTCCACATGGGTAAAGGGAAGAGGTTGGTTGGTTTCCTTGATTAGAATTTTAAAGAAAAGTTGAGAAGGCCCTACTTGGTTAACAAATGGTTTGTTTAAGGGTTGGATTATGGTTTCCTTAGTTATAGGTTGACTAATAACCAAATCTAATGGATGGAACTCATCATGTTGAGGGCTTTGGTTATTGGTGTTCACAATAATGGGTGAAAAAAGAGGTTTAGTGATGGATTTCTCTTGATTTTGTGAGATAATTAATTAGTTTAATGAGGTTAGTGGGTTTGATAGTTTTGGTTGAGTTGATAAGGTTGGTTTATTTTATAGGTTAGGTAAGGTAGATAAGTTGGTTTGATAGTTATTGGTTGAATGGCAAAGAGGATAAAACAAATATTAGTGTCGAGATAAAGAGGGCTGCCTCAAAGTAGGTTGTGTAGTTGATATGATGGTTGAGGTAGGTAACCCTACAGTTGATGAGGTTGGATAGGTTGAAGTTGAGGTTGGTAATGATAATTGTTAGGTTAGTGTTGATGGGTTATTGGTTGGGTATGATGATGATTAAATGGTAGTTTATAGGTTGTTGGTTGGTTGTATTTGATATTTTATTTGTTTTAGGTTAGGGTTGATTAGTCATGGGTACCATTAATAGATGAGTCTACTTTGATTATCCAGTCTATTAGCATTGTAACTAGTTTAGGTGGTAGTTGATAGTTTGTTGGTTGGTTGTAGTTGAGGTTTAATAGGTGATATGTAGGGTTTGATTGATTATGGGTGTGGTTGGGTTGGTTTTTGATGAGCTTACGTAAGGTTGATAAGGTAGGTTGAGGTAACTGATATGATAGTTAGGGTGATTGATATGTTGCTTGTGGTAGGTAGTCCAAAGTTTGACAAGGTTGGGGTGATTATGATGAGTCCATAAAATGACTCATTACATCCATAAAATAACATCTTTTTTTTGTATATTAAGTGGATCTAAATGTAGTTTTTAAAATTATAATTTATTTAGAATGAAATATTAAGTATATATCATGGTTATGTCTTTAAATTTTTTTTAATCTATTGGTTAGTTACTTCTAATGATTATTGGGAAAAAGTTGTCAATGAGTGTATATACAATTCATAATATGCTAAGAATGATTCAAAGTATGAAGAGTAACCATGTTAAAGTATTTTGGTCAAGATATGGACTCTTACAAGCTTGCTACAGAATTCCATAGCATCTCTAGATTATAATAGGCTTATTACAGTAGCTATGGATTACAACAAGCTTGTTACAGAAACTATGGATTAAAACAAGCTTGTTATGGACCATCTACAAATTACATCAAACCCACTATGAATTACATCAGACCATCTACAAATTTCACCAAGATTGTTATGGATTTCACCAAGCTTACTACAAATTTCACTAGGCTTACTACCGATTTCAATAGGCTTGCTACAGATTTTAGTAGGTTACTACATATTTCAATAGAATTGCTCTAGACTTTAAGAAAAATACTAAAAAATTATTTGGGAATTATTTCTAAGAGTATTTTAATGTTTCAACTATCATGAAAAATGCTTTCCATTTAGATTCTTTCTATATATATATTTATATGTATAGACTTTCCATTTGAAGATTATATTTAAATAAAGATTTATGTGATTTCATTTCTAATAATTAGCTTACTCCATATTTGGTAGATATCAAGATTATATAGTAATAGATTTATTTATTAAAATAAATATATCTCTCCATATTTTATGGATATTAAGATAGGATAGAGTATCTCAGATTGTTATTCCCAAATAAGGTGTCGGTTAAAAGCATGAAATTATAAATGCAACCTTCCACATGCAAATGAATGAATCAATCAATCAATAGAATTTATCTTTTCATTAATTCTAAGTAATCCATCTAAAATTCATGTTCTAAATAAATCCTCTTTCAAGGAATGAGCTAGCCACTCATTCCAAGGAAATGGATCATGTATTTATGTTTATTCTTTTATTATATATTTATTATTTTTTGTTTTAAATTATTATTTTATTTATTTTCTAATGTAATTATTTATTTTTATATAGTTTATTGTTAACCTATAGGTATTTTATGTGTTTGTCATTTATTTTCAATTCAAAATTTTACTTCTTGCAAGTGTGTTTTAATTTCAAGAAAGTGTGTTTTAATTTTATGCAAGTGTGATTTACCTTCTAACAAGTGTGATTTTAGATTCTATAAAGTGTGATTTTAAATTCCTGTAAGTGTGGAGTGTTATAGAAAGAACCATTTACCAAAGTTCTCTTTCTCCTTTTGCATACAACCTTTAGAAACCAACCATAGATTGACAATATTAAATGAAAGATATTGACAACACCCATCAGATTGATATGATAGATGTTGATAGGTTGTTGGTTGGGTATGATGATGATCAAATGGTTGTTGAGAAGTTGTTGGTTGGTTTTAGGTGAGATTTTATTAATTATAGGTAAGGTTAGTTGCATAAGTGGCTCATGATGTAAGGTATTTATCTAAGGTGAGATGGTTGTTCTCCAAGATCTTAGCAAAGTTAGGATCTCCAAGAGAGAATATAGGTTGGTTCTCCATTGAACAAGGAAATGGAGTTAAGATGGTGGAAGGATCAAAACAAAGATCAAAAAATAAAAAGTCAAAATGGAAAAATACACACTAAAGTACATTATCTCCTAGAGTTGTTTTTAGTCTCTATTTTGGATTATGCCTTAAGTTATACAAAATGTTGGAAGACTTGGCTTGTAGATTGGGTACTATAAGAGAATTATATTGTTGGTTTTAGGTTAGTTATGGCTCTCATAATTTTTATTGAATGTTAGTGCATGGCTTGATATTGGGCCTACCCCCTCACTTCACACATTGAAATAATAAGGGTATTAGGGGCTTAGCCAAGATATACTAATTTTTGGAGTTTAGACTCAATAAAAGAGCTAAGTTCTGGTTTCTCTTCTTGGTATTAAAGTCCAACTAAGATAGTCAAAGGGTGAAGGTTTACTACTAGGTGATGAAATCCTATTCGGGCTTGTGTCAGGTGTTAAGATGTGTTGAGTGATAAGTGCTTTTCTATGTGTGTTATAAAGAGGTGAAGTTACAATTGATTACTTCTATTTAATTTAGCTAAGATAAATATGCAAATAATCAATGTATGTAGTTAATTTTATACCTAAAAATATTTTTTTAGTTCCATTGTATGAGCATAAAATAAGGAAGAAAATGGGACTATATGTAACTAGGTCCCACTAGGCATGCCAAAATGTTTTACTCAAATTTTTATTTTTATCTATTTATAGAAGAAAGGTAAAAACTAAAGTAGGGGTAGAGGTTTGTAGAACCTAGGTATGGTGTGTGCTCTATAATCCAGATGATTATAGATACTCTTCTTTGGCTTGGGAAGATGACCTACAATAAGATAGAACTACAAAAGGGTTGGTTAGTTAGGTAGATGGGTGGATTTCCTAGTAAGATAGATCTAAGAAGCATGAGCTATATAAGAGGCCCTTTTGATACAAGTTAATGTTGAAAATAAAATGTTGCATAACATAAAAGTACTAGATATAAATAAATAAATACTTTTAAAATGAATGTTAGTGTTCTAAAAAAATAAAATCTAGATGTATGCTAAATTATTAAATAAATGTTCAAGTCAAGTCAAGTTGTTTTTGGTCTATGAGGTGATAGGGGCCAAGAGAATAGGATTTTGGTTGAGGTTTTTGGTTGGTTGATAGGTTGCTATTTTTTGGTCAGAAAAGTTCACATAGTGACCATTGGTGGTTAGGGTGACTATCGGTGGTTAGAGTGACCATAAATAGTTAAGGTGACGATCGACAGTTGAGGTGACCATTGATGATTAGGGTGACCATAAACAATCACTGTGGGTTTGGATAACTTATTAGTTCTAGCTAGAATAGGTTATGGGTTAGTTACAAAAAGGTTACATGGGTTTTTGGAGGTTATTTAATGGTCATGAGGGTAAGAGAGGGACTTAGAAGTATCAAGGTGAAAGGTTTGGTTTAGGTAGAGGTGTTATAATGAAAAAATTTAAATGAATACATGAAAATAAATACTTATCTTTGGTTGTTGAAGTTGGTTAAAGATGTTGATGAAGCTTGGAGGAATTTTGGTAGTGTAACGGTGCACATGGTTGCAAAGCAATTTTGGTAAAGTGTTAGGTCTATTTTATAATAGTTGGTTGGCTATAAGGAAGACCTATAAAATAAAATCTTGATGAAGAAGTCTTAGATCATTGACTGTCCATCCTTTTTCACCTCTTGCTCCCCTCATTTTATAGGCAAAGAGAAATGGAGGTAAAAGGTTACATAAGAGGTTTGGTTGATGATTGTGAGGATTATGATGTACTATAAAATGGATAATGTGGACATCTATATAATATTTGGATGTGTTAGCTCACACATATATTAAGTTGGTAAGTTTAGGTATTGAAGACCTGACTGTTGATAGTCAGGCTAATAGTCAATGGTCAAGCTAACTGCTGACAGTTAGGGTGACCTTTGACAGTTGATAGGGCCAAGGTAGAAAGGTTAAGGTTGGGTTAGCTAGGTGGGTTTAAAAAGTTTAGATTGGGTCAAAGTTTAAACGTGAATGGTTTAGGATAAAGGTGGGTTAGTGGGTGAAATTGGCTAAGGTGGGCATCTAGGGGTATTTTTATATTCATAACCATTGTGTACATATTTTAGGTATCTACACTCTTTTTGTAAGTCTAGTATCTACTTTATATTTATGTCACTTGTCTTATTTATCTTAGTCTAACTAGACTTATGTTGATGAAACAAGTATTATATCTTTCACAAAATGATTAAAATGTATTTATCTTCCATTTTTACAAGTTTAAAACATGTACTTATTTTCTCATTCTCTAAACACTAATGTATAAGACATATAGTAATGTTGAAATTATTGTCTTATCTTGACACAAGTGTCCAATGTCTTAAATTCATCCAATTTGAAAATGAAACATATCTTAATGGTTACCCTACGTGATTTAATGTGATTTATTACTCCAAAGGAATTGATATAAATACAAGATCAACCCTCATTCATTCTTCACCTAGGAAAGACTTAGCTACACCTATAAAAAATACCAAAGATCATTCAAACAGAATTCAATTGAAAAAATATTGTCTATTTATTCCTATTTACATAAAAATAATAGGTACTACACATCTATAGGTCTAGAGTACTAAATGAATAGTGTAAGACCCTAATTTTCCAAGTTACAAGATAGGTCACTATTGTACTTACTTTGCACATATTGTATGATTCACACACAAGCCAACATATAAGGGATAATTTCATGAGTTTGTGTCCCTCTTCAGAGTATTAGATATGTAGGTATTTCCCATTGATAGTGGGGTATTTATGGCATCTTGACACTATGTGCCCATTAACCCATTTTCCCCCAAGGTCACTATGAAGATGGAAAACTAACTTTTTTCCATTTTATAATGAATGACAGTCCATGACCTAGATATGAATGTACTAGAGTAAAGGAAAATTAGAACCCATAAGCATTCAAGTGGTTTCATCTATTTATATAGATATTATACACATCACACTAGTTTTGAACCTAGACAATAACATCGATGCAATTGTTCCAGGCTAACATTACTATCTAGAGAGATAGAAGGATTAGAACCACAATCTGATGACTAATCTAGAATCTCCTTCCCACCTATTTTCTAACAATTCCAAATATATAACTATATTATAATTATAAAAATATAATTACATAAATACTTTTTCATTTATATATCTATTATAGTTTTACTTTTCATATTTAGACTATTTCAACAAAAATAATTTAGTGTATGCTTATATCTAAGTCTAGTATCTAATTGGCTTGCTATAGATCTAATTATCACCCTTGTGCCATTTCATTTATATATACCAATTTAATTTTAATATAAGGTTAACTCAAAACTATATTGTATTCCATTTTATGGTTAAACACAATCACACTAGAAAAGGAGTAAGGATATTTAATATATCTAGGAGAAATATTGTAGAAGATAAATTGAGATATTTAGAAAGATTTATTAGAGATCAATATGAGGAAGATATCCTTATTTTTAAGATATATATATAATATAAATGTAATAAATTCATATTAATAATATATTTAATTGTGATTGACCTAAGTTTTGCTCTACACATTCTACCTTTGACGCTTTACCAAAATGGAGGTGAAACTTCAAGTTTTAACTTGTAGTTTCAATAATGGGTTATGGAAAATTTTGTAAGTTAGGGAAGTTTAAATTATGGTGTCTTTATCTTATATATCCAAAATAAAACTATATATGGCTAAATATTTTGATCTTGGTATATTTGACATTGACCTTGA